>CM037154.1:28178644-28225778 GCA_020921065.1 Vaccinium darrowii
TAGATATATCTGCAACTCCAAAAAATATCAACCGAACATTACTATAGTAAGACCGTATAATCAATCTTATTCACAAACTTATGTTTTATGGATAACATGTACAGTCCATCTATAAAAAAAAAATGTTTCTAAGCTCATTTGTCAGAAAATAATTGTAACAAATTGTAGGGGAGGTCAGCACAAGACCCCCCGTTGATCAGAGTCAACGTTGACCCACCGTTGAGATCATGACAAGTGTCACCCAAGTGGCGCGATGTCCGCGTGACAGGTGGCACTTTCCACGGAGGGACCCGCGCGAGGGGGCCACTGGCGCGGGACACCCTAGCGCAAGGCGCCTCCATGGCGTGCACCCCAAGCCCAGTAAGGGCGGTGCTTGGACAACCATAGGCCATCCGAATAGGAGAAAAGCCCATGGCCCAAACGACTAGCGCGGCCCAGAACATGGGCGAGAACGCAAAAGGCTAGTCCAATTTAGCCCAGGTAATTATACCTGTTGTGGTCTGAAGGCAGGACCCCGGGGGCCCCCTAAGGCTTGGCTGCGGTATAGGTGCGACCGAACAGGTCACGACCTTGCCCTTACGGGAATAAGGGAGATCTAGTGGCTTGGTGGCTATAAAGGACAAGAGGATCGCTGCGCGGGGGAATGGCTCGTCACCGCGCGGGCTAGCTGCGCGGTGATGACGTCACCAGTAAGGTCAGGTTGTACGGAAAGGACACGTGTTCTCATATTATAAGGGAACAGCCTGACACCTGATCATTGGTCCATGTGCCTATAAATATGGGACATTCCCTTTCAACGCCCAGAGGTTGGTGAAATCTTGGCAGAGGCATATGCCATTCTAGAGAGAGAAAATGGTAATCACTGAATGAGAGAACATTCTCTCTAGTGAAATTCGTTTCCCATCTCCTAGGTCACCAAGGGTATCACGGATTAGACTAAGAGCAATCCACTGCCTTAGTTCCTTCTGTGCACACCTGCTCTGTTCTTCACCCTTCCTCTAGACCACCTTACTCTCCTTCTTACTGTGTCTTTATTGTTGATATCCACACCTCTCCAGCTCACCATATTCAGCTAAAGCAAGAACCATCACCTACATTCAGGCGACTTTGTTGGGGAGGTTGTCTAGTTGATGGTAAACACGAGAAGTGGTCTACAAACTTCAGGTATGGCAGCACCAATAAACCACGCCAACCTTGTCTTTGATGGTCCACCGATAGTAGAGGATGTCACATCCAGTCACAGAGGAAACGAAGCAGGAGGAAACCAGGGAGCTCCAGTTATGGAGATAATCCACGCCATGCAGGCCGGAATCACACAAATGCAAACCACTCCGACGCAGCTACTCGCCGCCATAGCTGGCCTCACAGACGTCATCACAGCTGCTTTACCTAGAGCCCAACCAGCGATGGTGACTCAGCAGATCCATGCTTAGGGGGGAGTCCGGCCGCCTGTGCTTCCACGGGCTGAACAGGCTCATGGAACTCAGGGGGTGGCACCTTTAGTTGGTGGCTCTGGTACCCAAGCCCTTGTTCAACCAGTGATTCCTATTCACCCAGCTGTAGACACCATGATTTTGACCCGGGATACTTGCCAAGCACTCCCGATGATGAGAAAACCACCTGTGAATACCTTAAGGTTGAGAAAAAAAGGCTTGAACTTGCCCCAAACCACCACGAACCACCCCAAACCATTCCCAAATAACCTAGATCAACCCAAATGACCAAGAAGCCCCTCAAAATACCAAAATAACCCAAGATCCACCACAGAACTCAAATGGGTTTGAGCGCTCAAGCCCTGTCCAGTCTGTCGCTGACAGAGTATCTAATGATGAGATTCTAAGCCATTTTTCTGCGGCTCGCATGCATGTAATAGACCCCAGAGGAGGCCTAAATTATCTTGATAGGCCCTCTTGTTCAAGTAAGCCCATTTCCCCCCCCCCCCCCCCCCCCCACTTCTCTCTATAAAAGCCACCCCTCTACACCATTTACAGAGGTTAGACACTCTCCTCACATTCTGATCCATCTCTCTCTCTAAAAAGCTCCATTTTCCAGCCCTTCTCAAGCCATTTTCATTGAAGCCTAAATACCTCAAACTAGCAAAACCCATTTGATTCTTAAATCCTCTCACTAGAATACACCATCATTCACCCAAAATCAGCTCAAGCCAACTTATACCCATCACAATCTGTCCTAAACTACCCACATTGTGTCAACAAATCCATCCAACACTCATCCATCCATTAAAACCACAAGTCCAAGCTTAAATCAAAACCAAAAGGTAGAAATCCATGTGAAAGTCACGGGTTAGTACTCCTGAGGGAGACCAGTCATGGTGGTCCTTTATACCTCTAATGGACTCACAAGGTCTTAAATATTCAAGAAAACAACTTTTGAAAACCCCAACTTCAAATGGTCTGAGCGCTCAAGGCCTAGCACTGTGAGCACTCGAACTGTTCGAGCGTCTTCCATGTTTTTGTGATTTTGATCATATCCTATGTAGGTAACATCATTATTATGGTTGTTTGTTGGTTCAACAACTCTCAAATCAGTTTATTTTGCCTTTGATAAATGATCAATGAACCCAAAAGCCATAAAGGTGACGTTTTATCATCATCAAACCATGGATGATCATATTTCATGAAGCAAACAATGTATCTCACTCTTTTTAACAATGATCAGAAGGTTAAAGTTTATGAGAGATCCATCTAATGGCCAAGAAATCACAGAAACTTACAACCCTTGAATGGGGTTTGAGCGCTCAATGACAGCATTTTGAGCGCTCAAACCTTGTTTAGTTTTGACATTTCAACCTTGTCTATTTCAGTCCTGTATCCTGTTTTCAGTTTGTGAAGTGTGTGTGTGTTGTTGTTTGGCTAAGCCAACCTGATCCTCTCTCCTTCCCACTCTAATCATGCTTATGCATGGCCCAATACTTACTCTCCCCTTGTGTGGACACCACAAGTTTATTTTATTCATGTTGGCGAAGTTTCAATCCTTTATGCATCATCAGGTTAAACTGGTTTATGGTCCAGATGAGGATAGAATGGAGTAGAAACATTCAAATCCAAGAGATGGCTTGAGCGCTCAAACCCCATGCTTTGGGCGCTCAAACTGTCTTCATACTCATTAAATGTTTTCATCATCTGAGCTGTCTAACAGGGTTTTGGGCGTTCTAGAATGTCTCACAGTATTTTATTCTCACTTCTTATGTCTTTATTGCCTTGTTTGGTTCATCATCAAGCTTCAAGTTTATGTTAACATGGTCATACTCTCTGCATAGTCATCAAAGTATCATTTTCAAGCAGCTTAAAGTGCATTAAACTTGTTTTCATCAAAACCAGAATCACCAAGGCATCGTAAGCATGTGTGAGAGAGCAGGGGTTTGAGCGCTCAAACCTTCCTTTTGAGCGCTCGAACCTCCATCAGTGGATCAAATTGGTTTAGTTTGTTTGTGTATTGTTCATGCTATTTTCAGTTTCCAGCCTTTGTTTGATGTATACTAATGTTGTTCTTCTGCTGAGTATTGTTGCTTATGGCTCGTGTTCATCCAACATCGTCATCATTCATCTAGTTCGTAATGCACATGCATACACCGTAGTCTATTGTCGTGCTATCATTGATACATGGTTCCCATCCCCATTTTCCTTGTACTTGTTTAAAGTTGAATTATAAACATTTCTCATGGTCCCACAAAAGTCAAGTATAGACCGGTCTTCGAACCGGGCGAGGGCGGTGCCGTAAAACCCTTCCCCTCTTGTAACTGAGCTCCCGAGCCTAAGATAGTATGGTGATGACGGGCCAGTAATCCTTATCCATTGAATGAGGCACGAGTCAATCGAGTTCGGTTCCTCGAGGACAATCTGTTGAAACCTGGGTGGCAACTCCGAATCAAAATCCTCGGAGGGGCGTCCACACCAGCCTTGCCAGAGAACCCTGGTCTGCAAACCACAGGAACGGGTTCTGTACACCAGAGGGCGGCATTGGGAGAGAACGTCGGGTCACAGGCAGTAACCCTAGCAAAAGTACAGGCTCTGCTACAAAGAGAAAAGACAAAAATAACGTTTCCCTCCCTCCCTAGCCCAGATATTCAACTACCATATCCCATGGCTATCCTTCAAATGCCATATCCAGAAGGGTACACCCCACCAAAGTTCACCAAATTTGATGGCAAAGAGGGTAACGCTCAAGAGCACGTGGTGCGGTTCATTGAAACCCTATGGGCCTTTTCTAGAGACACAAATCTCAGGTTAAGAGAATTTTCTAAATCTTTAACCAATAGGGCATACACATGGTATGTCAACCTCACCCCCTACTCTATATTATCGTGGGAGGACATGGTTAGTCGCTTCTACGCCAAGTTCTTTCAAACACGCGAGAAGATAACCAGTCTATCCCTCGTTAAAGAAACTCAGGGCCCCAATGAAGATATCATTGACTACATCAAGCAGTTCTAGGACCGCGCAGTTGATTGCCTCGAGCCAGTAGAGGAAGAGTGTCTGGTGGAAATCTGCACAGCAGGACTCCTGCGCGAGTATCAGCCATTCTTGGTCAATCTCAAGATTCACACATTTGCTGCGTTATTAGAAGCAGCATACAAGCTTCACCACACTATAAAGCCACCCGCGCGAGACGGCTGGAAGCCTAGAAAGTCACACTCCATTGCCGCAACTGCAACTTCCACTCCGTCTTCGCACAAGTCGCAGGGGGGAAGAGGCAACGATGGAAATGGTAACGGACGTGGTGGATGGAATGGAAATAGCAACGGGCGAGGCGATTGGAAGAAGCAAAAAGTGTATAAGGAAGGCATAGGGGCCCCGGAATACCCCTACAGCATCGAGGAGGTGAAAGCACTGGTAAAAGAATGGATCGCAGATGGCGGTCTCAGACTGCCAGATATCGAGGTCGCGCCCTTGCGCGCAGACAGAGAAAGCCCTAACTATTGCATGTTCCACCGACACACCAAGCATCCCACTAGTGAATGCTGGACCTTGAGTAGAATTTTCAAAAAAGAAGTTGGATAACAATGAGTTAAGAATCACCACCAAGGCTCAGGAGTGCGCACGCATCCCTATCCTGAGCATGGGACGACTAACATGGCTGAATGTTTTGAGTTCGTACGTAAAATAGAGGAGGATGATTATGGTTGTAATTATGATTATGACTATGATCAGGACCATGATTACGGTTACGAGAAAGTGTATATGACATCTTTCTACAATGAGCTCAATGACATCGCAGGATATGACACTCCGACAGTGGCCACTCCCGATTCGGAGAGTGGGGTCAAAATCTTGCAGAATAGCACAAAGTTCAGGCAGTTCTATGACGGAATGGGGTTCACGCCCAATGCAAGATTCCTAATGACAAAGGCTATTTTGGCTATCGCGCAAGAAGGCCACGAAGCATGCACCGCGCAAGAAGGATCCCTCCCTAGAACTATCAAAGATGAGTCAAATGCGATCTCATTCTTTGACTCTGATAGAAGGGTTATGCACCCGCACAACCGGCCCCTATACGTCATGGCATGAGTCAATGGCCTGGAACTAAAACGAGCTTTCATGGATGGAGGAGCATCCATCAATATCATGCCAATGACCACCCTGCAAAAGGTAGGAATCCCGGAAGACCGGATAGTGAAGTCGCTGATAGGAATCACTGGTTCCAAGGCGACAAAAAGGAATCCTTGGGATACGTCATCGTCGACCTTGCGGTTGGGCCGATCCGCATTGCTACCAAATTTCACATCATCGACGCACAGACGAACTACCACATAATATTAGGCCACAGTTGGACGCATCGCTTCGCAGTCATCCCGTCTAGCTATCATCAGTGCCTGAAGGCGATTTGGGCCGGAAAGAAAGTCACCGTCGCGGCGTCTGAAAGGCCGTTTGAAGTGAGCGAAGCACACTTGTCTGATTTGGTATACTTCACTGAGATGGAGGAGACACCAAGCACGGTGGTTGCAAGGCCCGTCGAAGTTAAGTTGCCCAAACGGAAAGATATTAGAGATGAAGGAGAGGGCTCCGCGAGCAAGCAGAGACCATTTGCCGAAAGCGCTTCCGGACCAAGGAAGATTACCAAGGTCAAGGAAGGAGGAAAGACCGTGTATTGTTTGTGACGGGGCGGTGGGCCAGATGTCCCGGTAGAGGCTTCTGACCCGCGGTACTTAGAGGCAAATGGAGCAGAAGAGGACGAGGTAGTAAGACCTGAGCCAGCTCCGGAGTGAATGCAAGATGGCCTTAAACCACAGCCCGAAAATATTGGAGGAAGTCAACCTCAGAGAAGGAGAAGGCACCCCGAGGCCCGTCTTTGTCAACGCGGCACTCGAAAGTGGCATGAAGAGGAGGCTCATTCAACTATTACAGCGATATAGCGATGTATTTGCTTGGCATTACGAGGAAATGCCAGGGCTAGATACCGAGTTAGTGGCACACCATCTAATTGTCTTCCCAAATTCTAAGTCGGTAAAACAGGGTGCGCGCAAGTACCAGCCAAAGCTGGAAGAGAGGATCAAAGAGGAAGTTGAGAAATTGAGGAAGGCCAGATTCATTCAGCCCATACAATACCCGTTGTAGCTTGCCAACATTGTGCCAGTGAAAAAGAAGAACGGCCAGATACATGTGTGTCTCGATTTTTGCGACCTCAACAAGGCCTACCCAAAGGACGACTTCCCTTTACTCCACGTCGGGACACCAAATGTTCTCCTTTATGGATGGTTTTAGTGGCTATAATTAGATTAAGATGGGGGCCGAAGACGCGGAGAAGACAGCCTTCAGAACACCATTGGGCAACTTCTATTACAACATCATGCCCTTTGGCCTCAAGAATGCTGGCGTGACGTATCAACGCGCAATGACGACAATCTTTCACGATATGCTGCATCACACCGTAGAAGACTACGTGGATGACCTTGTGGTAAAATCCAAGGAGAAGTTTGATCACTTGGATCACTTGGACCCTATCCTTGATATTATGATGCACCGCGGGGCTATCCTTTTATTTTTATGATCGTGCTCTATCTCTCTGGGGTGATTGCGACGACTGTGGTACTTGGGTGAGGGTGTTTTCAGTTTCGGGTGGACTCATACCCTTGGCACCGAGATTTTGTTGTTGTTACTACCGTTGTGGAGGTCAGGCAGATCTTGAGCATATGAGTACCTCCCTTACTTAGGTGAGGTATTTGACACTATCATCACTTGGTTATGTTCTTCCGCAAAGCCCATGCTCATGTCCTTGATGCCTTCCTTTCCTTTGGAATGGCTAGGCTAATGGGATGCGAGCACGGGCTAATCACATTCGATACAGTAGTGCCTTTCAGGACTCACTACATGTTATTCATTTATATGCATGCTTTTCACGTTATCCTAGCCTTGCGGGTTGTGCACGGCATTACGCTTACTACATTATTGCATATTTGCTTATTTACAGCTATGCTGGCGGGATGTGCCAGTACTACTCATTTTCCCACCCCGGCGGGTTGTGCCGGGGACCACGCACTTTTTCTTTTCTTTTCTTTTCTTTCTTTCTTTTCATTTTGTCCTCCCTGGGGTATGCCCCTTGTAGGTTGTACATTCGCTTAACCCCTTTTAATTTCAAGCTAATTTACCCAAAAAAAAAAAAAGTTCAACATGAGAATGAACCCATTAAAATGTGCCTTTGGCGTAGTGTCAGGGAAGTTCCTGGGATTCCTGGTCCACAGGCATGGGATAGAGGCGGACGATGCAAAGATAAAGTCCATTACCGAAATGCCGCCCCCGCACTCTCAGCGAACACTCAAGAAATTCCTAGGGCGCGTTTCCTATCTACGCAGATTTATCCCTGCCTTGGCAGAAATATCAGCACCATTTAGTGATCTGCTGAAGGGAAGAGCGAGATTTGAATGGCGCGCGGAGCACCAGGGTGCATTCGAAAGAATCAAAACAGTCCTAACCTCCCCACAGACTATGATTGCACCACAAAGAGGCAAGCCCCTTATCCCATACTTGACGTCCACCCCAAGATCCATTGGGGCCTTGCTTGTGTAGGAAATTGATGGCACGGAAAGGCCGGTATACTTCATTAGCAGGAACAGGGAGCAGAAGAGCGGTAAAGCGGCATTGCCTAGCGTTGGTCTTCACCGTGCAAAAGTTACTGCACTACTTCTTGTCTTTCAAAATCCACCTTGTCACGAGGAGCGATCCAGTACGCTAATTGCTATCACGGCCAGCCCTCACAGGGAGAGTCGCCCATTGGCTTTTAGCTCTGGCTGAATTCGAAATATTATGCATCACTCCTAAGGCAGTTAAATGTCAAGCACTTGCTAATTTGTTCACACAATTTCCTAGTGGACAGTGTGAACCGGTCCAAGAAGAGTTACTAGGAGACGATTTTGAAACATTAGCGGCCGCGTCAATCACTTGGACGCTAAGCTTCAATGGGGCGCAGGAGGTGGCACTGGGGGTGCTGGAATAGTCCTCACCAGCACGGACGGCAAGCGTGAGTACCTCGCATACAAGCTATCTTTCCAATGTTCAAACAATGAAGTAGAATATAAGGCCTTGATCCTGGGGCTCCTAGCGGCCATTGCAAAGGAAATAAAGACCCTCAAAATTGTGGGGGATTCAAAGCTGGTAATTTTGCAAACAGAGGATGTCTACGCATTTAAAGAACCTACCCTTGCTCCATACAAGGGCACAAGTACAGAGGTTGATGCAGCGTTTTGATAAAGTGGAAATCATCCACAAACCTAGATCAGATAACAGGTTCCCTGATGCACTTGCCACACCAGGAGCGAAAGTTGAGTTCAATGAAGAAAAGATAGCCATAGAAATCGTTAAGAAGACGGAACCATCAATCGTCGACGAGGTAAACAAGGAGCAAGACGTCGAGCAGTGGCAAGAAAAGTTGATGAAACAGTTAGCTATTGGGCAAGGCAATGTCCCTTTGTCAGAATTGGCACAATTTACCACGATTGGGAAGAAGTTATATCAGATCTATGATGCAACTTGTGGAGAAAATGACGTCTCCCTTTATCGAAGGGTTCAGAGACGAGGCTATTATTGTCCAAAGAAGAAGTAGAGGAAGTGTTGTACAAAGCACATGAGCTAGAGCATCAGGGCGGGCGAAAATTATATGAGCATATTATCGATTTGGGATATTACTAGCTGCGGATGGAGTCTGACGCCAAAGCACACGTACGATGGTGTCATGCATGCCAAAAGTTTGGAAATCTAGTCCACGCGCCAGCGGTGAAGCTTCAAGCGATCCGCGCGCCATACCCCTTCCAAACTTGGGCGATGGACCTTATTGGACCCATCTCACCACACTCACGTAGGCATCAGTGGATTTTGGCGGCCACTGAAGTCAGTACTAAGTGGGTGGAAGCAGTGCCACTGAGAAAAGTGACTAGCGTGGCGGTCGCCCAGTTCATCTAAGAAAACTTCATATGCACGTTCGGCATACCCAATCCTATTCCGTGGAACATCAGACTTCAATGTCGTATTACCCTTAGGGGAATGGCCAAGCTAAGGCCACGAACAAGTCTTTGGTGCGTATCTTGAGCAAGCTGATGGACGAGAAGGGCAGAACATGGTCAGATCACTTGATCACGGCGCTCTGGGCATACCGCACAGCTAAGAGAAAAGCGACACGGACTAGCCCCTTCAACTTGGTCTACGGTGCAGAAACTGTACTCTCCGTCAAGTTGAACGTACCCTCTGCGCGGCTGGCTTTGTCAACAAAGGTCACAGCCGCAGAGCGGCGTGCAGATTTGGAAGCCTTGGAGGAAAGACAAGAACTCGCCGCGGAACACCAAGCCAAATATTGGGAGTCGGTATCGAAGTTCTACAACAAGAGTGTGGTTCTGCGGGAGTCCAAGGTCGGAGATCTGGTCTGGAAGTCAACCACAGACGTGATGAAGAATGTCAAGCTCCCCAAATTCACTCCGAGATGGGAGGGACCACATGAATGTCACCCCTATGTTCTGGAAGGTGCTGGAGGAATCAGGATGATTACCTTTCTCGATAGATGACGCGCGCTGAGGGGCAGATTCAGTTAGTGCGTGGAAGAGAACCGAGGGCTAGCCTGTTTCAGCAGCAGTACGAGGGCTCTATTCATCATCACTATCAACATAGGGTTGCAAAAACTCCTATTCAAAGCCCCCGCCAAAGCCCTCAGCGGTGCTTTCTAAGCTCTTCTCCGGTTGTGGCCCCGGGGCGCGACGTCCCCCAGGGTGAATATCTCTTACTTCATCCCCTCTGGAGCTCTTTCACCACGCAGACCAAACACCTCGGCAACTAAAGGGCTAACTCGCTCCTCTGTTCGCAGTATCTCTAAGAATGCATGCCTCTCTGCTGCCTGTGGGTGAGGGGTGGATTCCTCATCAAATTCAGCGGGCTGAGCGGTTGGGGAAGGAGCGCTGGTGACCTCCACATGTTGACCAGACTCCGACCCATCTGCCACGATTCTTTCACGCCCCCTGCCAAGGAGGGGATTGATTAGGAGCTGATCACCATTGCTGTCGTTATCCCCTATGGACCGTTGGGCTGGGATAAAGGGGCCAACGGCTTGACCCTGAGTCAACGCAGTAGCTCGGGTTCTCAAAGGGAGGTTGTCCGTATGAGAACCCTGATCCGAGACGCCGGATTACGGAGAAGCTATGCGTTCTGGAGATTCCCTGACACGCTCACCAGTCACCACCTGAAACAGAGTAAAGTATGAATATTACGAAATGGAAAGACAGTATCAAAATCAGCGCAATGAACAAAATGGAAAAGTATACATATGTTACATACCCTGTGCAGTCTGCGACGGACGGGTGGCCGCGCAGCCTCTTCTTCATCCATAGAAGATGTTTGGGCCCTTGCCCGGTACCTGGTGACGTGCACAGCAGACAGCGGCGCCACGACCCTAGCCTCCGAGGGGGCCACAGTAGTACTGTCCTTCAAAGCCCAGCGGCTCCTTGCACCTCGCCAATCATCGATTGAGGCTTGGGCGCATGGAGAGTACAGTCTAGCTTGAAGACGACGTGCGGAGTGGCTTTGGTGGCCTCACCTTGCATAAAGGAAAAAAAGGAATCCAGATTCCTGTGCCAATGTATGCGGAATTGGGTGGAGGCGAGGGGAGGACGGATAGACTTTGGAAAACGCCAACGGCCAACTCCGTCCAAGAGTATATCTGTATAAGAAACAAGAAACTGATTGAAAGCAGCCTAAAACTCTAGAGGCTCCGGCCCGGCTGCTCTGTCTGGCCTATACACCACTGTTCGCCAGTTCTCAACCCCAAGTGCGGGCAGGTAGGCCAGGCGGTTCATACAGTATACACTGACAAGGAGGTTACGCTACGGAAGACTAGCGTCAAAAAAAGATCAACCTCCTCTTGAGTCCTTGGGTTATAGTTGCAAATACCATCCAAGGTCTGGGTGTAGGGGCGCAGATAGAAATGAGAGTCCTCATCCATGTACTCCTCCCAAAGCTTCATTGTGGCAGTATTATTCCAGCGGAGGATAATAGGCCATACTAGACCCTCAAGAGTGTACCGCTGGCGGCCATCATCCTCCCTGACCGGACGACCCTTCCTGTCCAGAACTAGTTAGGACACCTGCGCGGGAAACTTCTTGGGCTTTGGAGCAACAATAGGAAAATGCTCATACACCAGTGCAGTTAGGAACTGAGTATGCACCATAGAAATAATGTCATAGCGGCTTACGGAGCGCTTAAAGTCCGCGGACAGGCGGTCCAGCTGCCGGAATAAGTGCCCAAGAAATAAAAGGCCCAGCGAAAATCTATCCCCTCGCGCAATCCTCACCGCGAGATAAAAAATAAACTCGCTTGGTGCATCGATGGGAAAATCTAGAAATAGGAAGAATGAAAGGGAAAAAGCAATAAAGGCGAGCAGGTACAAATCACCTTTGTACTCTGGGCCATCAATGGCCTGGCGTTCCGTGCTCCCAGAAGGCGCGGGTTGAAGATCCTTGAAAAAATACCTTATCCAAGAACCCCAAAAAGTCTTCTTTGGGTCTATCATAGCCCTCTTGTCCCACTGCAAGCCCCTATGGCCCGCGGCCTTGTAAGCCAATTTTAGCCTACCCGCCAACTCCTGGTCTGCGTAGTCAGCCTTGGTGGGCTCGAACTCCTTTTTGCCACGAGCAGTTTTCGATAAAACTGTATTTAATCAAAAACTGCTCGGATGAAGCCCTTCCCGGTATTTTTTTTTGATGATTTCTCGTGGAGACCCTTAAAAACATGTTTTAAACACATTGGACGGATCCGATCATCAAAATTTGATCGGGAAATGCCTCGTCCGGACAATCCCAGACCATAGCAATCCCGGATAAGAAGCGGAACCTATATATATATATATATATATATATATATATATATATAGGTTCCGCTTCTTATCCGGACTTTTGATCCAAATTTTTTTTTGACGATCCGATCCGTCCAATCTGTTCAGAAGGTGTTTTCAAGGGTCCTCACGAAAAATCTTCAAAAAAAAAAATACCGGGAAAGGCTTGATCCAAGCAGTTTTTGCAAAAATATATAAATACAGTTTTTGCGAAAACTGCTTGGATCAAGCCCTTCCTGGTATTTTTTTTTGAAGATTTCCCGCGAGGACCCTTGAAAACACCTTCTGAACACATTGGATGGATCGGATTTTCCAAAAATAATTTGCAACACAAAAAAAATCCATTTTTTTCTTATTTCCGGGAGTGTGGATAAGAAGATTTCCGTGTATATATATATATATATACATAGGGTTCACTTCTAGTCCAGGATTCCCGGATTAGAGGTTTTGGGGTATTTTTTTGTTTTACAAATTGTTTTTGCATAATCCGAACCGTCCAATGTGTTTAAAACGTGTTTTTAATGGTCCCTGCGAGAAATCATAAAAAAAAATGACCGGGAAGAGCTTGATCCGAGCAATTTTTCACAAAAATTGTACATATACAGTTTTATGAAAAACTGATAGATCAAGCCCTTCCCGATATTTTTTTGGATGATTTCTCGCGGGGACCCTTAAAAGCACGTTTTAAACACATTGGATGGTTCGGATCATTAAAATTTGCAATGATCTCATTTGCAATGATATATTCCAACAGGTATATTTGCAATGGCTATATTCCAACGGTCATATTTTTGCAACGGCATTATGATTTTTAATTTCATTACTTGTGTAGACACCCCAATTTTGATAAACTTGTGCATTCCCAATGATGAGAAGAACGAGCGAAATGTACCTTGGAATAGATACTTGAGTTGGATGGATCAAAAGAGCCAAAAATCCAAACCCACTTGAACCGTATGGCCTGAAACCATAACCGTACGGCTTGAAACTCCATTTACACCGTGTGGTGTTGCCATGTGAACCGTACGGCATCCTTGTCCCATCAACAGGATTCCCGCGATTGCTCAGCAGCTCTGAAACGAATGATGATATTCGTCCAAATGATGATATTCGGCAATGATGCTAGCTCACCTTCGTCTATAAAAATCGACACCATCCGGCAGTTTCGAGTGTTCAAAAAAGGAGAGAGCTGAAACAAATCATACCGAAAGGAAGAAACCCAAATTCATTTCTTCGAAAAACCCCGTTGTTATACTCATACCCGCCCACTGTTCAAAGCCCAGTTTCACAAGGACCCGAAATTCCATATCCGCTTCCCTTAATTAACCAATCCCATCCATCCAGTTCTGTTTCGAGGTATAACATTCGTACTTGAAAAACGGTAATCTTCTGAGGGGAGTTTCCACCGGACTCGAGGAGAGTTCTATAGCTCTTCATCGAGTCCAAAAGGAGACATTTCAACAAAGCTTGAGCCTCTCGGATGAATGTCGCGTGACATCGTCCATTGTCGCGGGATGCCGTCCCTAAAAACGAGGTACATTCATTCAATAAAACCATTTTCCAAACTTATTTTCATCGACAAATAATGTGGTTTTTGCACAAAAACAGAGTTTGTTTTCAATCGAACAAAATGAGGATCTTTTTTTGGAAAAACATATGCACAGAGGTACCGTACGGTATCCAAAGCACACCATGCGGTGTGATTTTGGACACCGTACGGAATCACTGGCGACATATTTGGCTACTCTGTTTTTCTGGGTCGCGATGCTTTGTTTTTGGAAATAAACCAGAGGGGTTAAACTGCAATTACCCCCTTTTTACTTTCTATTCTTGCACTTATCCCCCCCCCCCCCTCTCTTAGTTAATTTTCTCGCGTTTATCT
Organism: Vaccinium darrowii; assembly: GCA_020921065.1. NCBI lineage: Eukaryota > Viridiplantae > Streptophyta > Magnoliopsida > Ericales > Ericaceae > Vaccinium > Vaccinium darrowii. The sequence goes on from CM037154.1 coordinate 28,192,851, forward strand.
GTTTGATTATGTGTTGTTCGATTTATCATCATTATCTATCTTTTTTTAAGCTTGTTATTTTTCTGATATATTGTTTATGTGAAATAAAGTTTCAATAAAATATTTTCAAGAGCAATCCCACAAAGATTTTGTAGAGACCGGAAAATTCTGGGCATGCAGGGTGCATTTTTCGAATAAATCCTTCCCCGCGGGTAACCTGGCTCCTAAACCCAAATCTCTATTTTTTGCAGATCAAACCCCCTTTTTCAACGGCATAAGAGTCATTATTTTTTTTTTTGAACGGTTTCTCGGGTACCTAACATTTTCCAAAATTAAACCCCGGGTGGCGACTCTAAATTTTTCCTTTTTTCCCGGATCGCCCTTTTTCACAAACACAACCAAAAACTCGTGGGTGGCCCGCGAATCGAGCGTCCACAACTTGATTTTCTTAATGGTCATTTAAAATTCAACGTATGGTTGTAACTTTGAATGTGTGTCATGTAAATCCCAAGGAGTAGCTCAAGTGGCAATAGAGATAAATTGTACACCCAGATATCCTGAATCAAAAACTTGATAACCTCACTACAAGAAATTACACTTTTAGTGACCAGTTTTAGTGACCAATTTCGTTTTGGTCACGGAAAACAACCAAATGGTGACCAAAAATACGGTGGTCACAAAATCTTGGTCATTCAGTGACCAAATAAATTGGTGGTCATAGAATGTTCTACCAATGGTGAGTAAATTTTGGTTAGTCACTGAAAGTACTATAATTAGTGACCAAATTATGGTTAGTCACAGAAAGGTGTAAACAATTGGTGACCAATTCTGCATTTGGTCACCAATTGTTCAAATCCTTCTGTGACTAACTAAAATCTGGTCACTAATCATAGGACTTTCAATGACTAACCAAAATCTACTCACCATAGGTAGGACATTTTGTGACCACCAATTTATTTGGTCATTGAATAATCAATTTGGCGACCAAAATCCTGTGGTCACTGAATAAATTATGTTTGGTGACCAAAATATTGTGGTCACCAAATAAATTTTGTTTAGCGCCACTTTTAGGGGAAATATTCTTCATCCCGATGAAAGGGTTTTTTAAACCCGATCAAGCCAAAAATTTGCATGAATGATTTAATTAACAAGCACAACGAAATCAATGATCTCGATCGTCATGATTGAGCCGCGATCATGTGTCTACTATACATCCAACTATGGCACAAGACTTAGTTTACTATCAGTCGCGTCCCGATAAAGGGGCTTTCTAAACTGGATCGAGCCAAAATTTTGCATGAGTGATTTAATTTACCTCTACAACGAAATCAACGATTTCGATCCTTATGATTGTATTGCTATCGTGTGGCCATTGTATATATAACGACTACACATGACTTAGTTACTATCAATTGCATCCTGATGAATGGACTTTCTAGACTCGATCGAGCCAAAATTTTACATGAGTGATTTAATTAATAAGTACAATAAAATCAACCATATTGATCATCGTGATTGTGTCACCGTCGTATTGCTACTGTACATTCTATTACTACACAATACTTAGTTCACTACTAAGTAAGTTGAACGTATAAATTGTAAAGGTTATTGTCGAGTATATTTTTATAGTGATTGATCTGAACCGTTAGGATTTAACATTTGACTTATTCCATTATTTTCACCAAATTGCAAAATCATTGAATATTGATAACTACATGGTCAGAAGACGTTAATGCTTCCAGAGGCATTAAAGCCTTATAAAGCACCACCTGAGCTCCACTTGAGATCTTTTTTTTTTTTTTTGTTTACTATCAGAACTGTCTATCTTTTACAAAATATGGATTAGATTATTTTGTACTAGAATGAAGTTAATCGCGTATCATTAGACAGTTGATCGGACGAAAAATATCATTCTATTATAATTTGCAGATTGATGAAATTCATTTTTTGTGATTAGTAATAGTCATTGAAGCAAACTTTCAGGGAGCAATTAAATTTTGGTCACCAAAGATACATTAAAAAGCCAACAAATTGGAGAAAATTTTGGGTGTAATTAGGGTATGGGTAACGTGGTGCCTTTTCGGCACATCCGAGCCGTCCAAAAATGCATCGGACGACTCGGAAGAAAACACATTTTTTCTTTTCTTTTCTTTTCTATTTTTTTTTAAAAATCCGAATGACTCTTTTAATCTGGACCGTTGGTTACATTGTTTGGACGGTCCGAATGTGCCGAGAGGGTACCACGTGGTACCCACCCAAAATTTTCTCCCGAAATTGAAATGGCACCAAACCATTTCGTGAAGTGCGCCAAAGCAATTTGGTGGGAAAATCAGGCGCCATTCTAATGTTTTAGGTGACCACTAATTAGTCACTGAAGTAAAAATGAGAGAAACGAAAGAGAGAAACGACACAGTTTTATATGGTCAAAGCTTAAATGTTTTAGATGGGAAAGTAAAGGGCTCAGTGGCTCACTTATTCTTTCACTCTCTCTATCTCTGATTTTCTAGGGCAGTGAAACCATCGACATCCACCATCGAAATCCACCGTCTCTGCCATCGTCATCCACCATCTCCACCATCGTCATCCATCGTCGCCGACACATCTGTCACGAATATTTGTTTCCCCACAACTATTGTTGGAACTCGCGAACACCGAAGGCAATCTCTGAACTCGCGAAATCTCCGAACTCGTCGCCTCTTTCTGTTAGACACGAAAGACTAGCATACAGGTTTTTACTCTCCCTTAAACTAGTAATTGAAGAAGTAGGGTTAAACGTTTATTGTTTCTGGGTTTCATGCCTTTAGTAGTTGTGGAAATAGGTTTAATATTCAACCCCAAAGAGATAAGTGATTAATCAAGTGCAAATATTCAACCCCAAATGTTTTAATCATTGAACTGCGTTGAGTAAAATAAAAGAAGCGATTAGTGGATTTTAACATTTTCTTGGGTAAGCTGTTTTCTATGATTTTTTTTAATTTTATTATCTAGCCTCTTTTATTATTTAAAAAAAAAAAAGAGCACATGTGGGTACCTCCTTGACCAGGGAAGCTAAACCAAGACAAGAAGTTGTAAAATGAAATTCATGTGGATTCACACTATTATCTTTTTATTTTTAGTACATCGAGGACTATTATACTTTATTTACATAAATAAAAATAACTGAAATAATGGTTTCACTGTTGTTACAGGTGTTAATTTTATGAGTTCAATGCTTCAAGTATTCTGGCTTGGGGTGTTCAAATAATGGTTTCACCTTGAATTTGCAGTACATCTATACAGTTTCTTTGCTTGTGAGGGTGTTTAGCTGAACACCTAAGCCAAGCCGTAGTGCCACCTGTGATAGCAATCAAATACAACAAAAAAAACAGTTTATGTGTAATAGCTGGGAAACCTCCTATTTCCAAGAGGTTAGAGGTCTAGGTAGAATGAATGTGTGAATGCAAATTACTATTCCTATTCCTATTCCTATTCCCAAGAGGTCTAGGTGGGATGAATGTGTAAACTAGTGGTTGCATACATTAAATACTCTGCATGTAGACTAAAGAACACCATGTCTAGAGTAGCCGTTATTGGGCCACCCCTGCTGCAGTTAGCATAAACAAGCTCTCGCAAGGGAACAATTTTAGAGAATTGTGCCTGGACTTGTGGTTAAACCTATGAAAGTAGATCGTGGGATGTGTGATTAATCCTTTCAGATAAGGTGCTGAACATGTAAGAATAGCTACCACACTGTTGTGTTGACTAGGCCAGAGTTCCAGGTTTATGTATCTGTCTTTAAGTACCAGATTCTCTTATTCCTATATGGACCCTAGAACAAAACATTCTATTCAGGTTTCTGAAGCCTTCATTTAAAGGTCAGTGGCGTTTACAAGATTGTCATAGACTCGGCTGTTAACAGAATGCAATATGTATGCTGGTAAAAATGTTTAGATATGTATACTAGTTGAAATGTTTAGTAGAACTATGCATGATAGCAAGCAACCAAGTCCAATGTGTATTTTTGTGTGGGTTCGGGTTATAGGAATCAAATTCCTCGTCAAAAAACTAAAATAATGATCTTATAACGGGTTTGCCACCGAAACCATGGAGCAATTGCATATTTGGCATCAGTTTGTTTCTTGATTTCTATTTCCATTTTCTGCAAATTAGCCAACAGTTTGAAGATCCATATTGAGTCTTTTTTGTAAGCAATTTTGTTATTCTGTTAAAGTATATGGACGAGATCATTTTGGATTCTAAATTTTTGAGATGCCGAAATGTTGGAACTATGTTAAAGAATGTTGACTTTTTAATGGATAATCTTTGTCTATTTGGTATGACTATGTCTAAGATATGAATGAGACAAGAAAATAAGGAAGGCATGTGATTTTTTTGGTAACTCCACGGGGGATTCCTGAGTTATTAGTGAAGTATGCTACATTTTCATGTTTTTTTGTTTCTTAATTTTTTGCTATATAGTACTTCATTTATATCTTGAAATCCTGAATTTTTTAGTAGAAGGAGAAGTTAGGACAGTATATTCGTTTTTCAACTCATGCTAGTACAATTTTTTAGAATTGCTTGTCTCTAGTATCCAATTATGTGTAAACTAATACATTGATGTTGTTGGATGTTGCAGGACAAGCGCTGTTGGAAATCTTGTTGTAACTACAAGCCGCATATTCTGGATCATTGTTGTGAGACACGACAATCGCTCTCAGGTTTTTTATTGTCCCTTACACCAATACTTACTAGTTGAGCTTGAGTTTTTATTTGTCTCTATTACTTCGACACTGGATTGTGTCTCTGTTAATAGAAATGCATGTTTCGTAATTTGAACAAACTTTCTCTTTGTAGGTGATAAAAAATGGATAAGAGTTGGATGACCATAAAAAATAGAATAAAAAGTAAAGAGTCTAGAGAAGGGGTGAACTCTTTTATTGAGTTCGCAAAGGCAAATGTAGGCCTTGGAGATGATATTCGGTGTCCATGTGTCAAATGTATGAATGTCAAAAAACAAACCACTGATGATGTCAAGATTCAATTGATCCTCAAAGGAATATCTCCTTCTTATAAGACTTGGGTCCGACATGGGGAATCTGTTCCTGTTCCTATTCATGAGCCACGTGTATCAAATGTGGAAGCTCATCCCCAGAGTGACAGTAGCATAGATAGAGTGGAAGGGCAAAACCTCGAGGAGGATAGAGACGAATTGTCTAATATGTTGGAAGAGATATATAGGAGTATTTTCATGGATGATGTTGACGATTTAGCCGATAGCTTGGAGAGGGAGCATGTGGGAAACTTTGATAAATTGTTTGATGATGCTCAGCAGCCCCTTTTTCCAGGATGCAAAACATTCACTGTGTTGTCGTTTGTTGTGAAGATGCTTCATATTAAGGTTCACAGCAAATGGACCAACCGCTCATTCAACATGAATATGAAGGTAGTGAAGGAGTTGTTAACAGAATGGAATGAGACTATTCCATGGACCATCTATGAAGCCAAGAAATTCTTACGCAATTTGGGTTTGGGATATGTGGCCATTCATGCCTGTAAAATGATTGTGCACTTTTTTGGAAGGAAAATAAAAACCTGGATAAATGCCCGAAATGTGGGGAGACTAGATATAAGTTGAGCAAGGGTAAGGGTAAGAAGATCCCTCATAAGATATCATGCCTCAAAAGTCACGACTCTCATGTGCTTTTACAGCGACTTCTTCCAATTGGAATGCGTGGGTACCTTAACAAGGAACTTCGCACAACATTATTTGAGTTAAGAAACTTTTTCCAACAATTATGCTCAAAGACATTAAAGAAAACTGATTTGGAGATTCTGGAAGATCAAATTGTACTTATACTTTGCAAACTAGAGAAGTTTTTTCCTCCTGCCTTCTTTGCTGTCATGGTCCACCTGGCTACTCACTTGCCTCGAGAAGCAATTCTTGGAGGTCCAGTTCAATATCGATGGATGTACCCAATTGAAAGGTAATTAATTGGTTTTAACCTTAGAGTTAAGATCCAATTGAATTATTTTAATAGCATTCTAAAATAGAAATGTCATCTTACTTATTTATAGGCTTCTCGGAATTCTAAAAGGGCTTGTCTCCAATAAAGCTCATCCAGAAGGTTCAATTGCGGAGGCTTATATCTCCAAAGAGTGTACAACTTTTTGCTCAATGTATCTCAATGGATTTGAAACGGTGTTTAACCGAGAAGAAAGGAATGATGATGGTGGTGAATGTGGCCCTGGTTTTCCTATCTTCACTCAAAATGTTCGACCCTTTGGGTTAATTACAAGGGAACTTGACGTGCCTGTCAGCCAAGTTGAACAAGCTCATTGGTTTGTCCTGTTAAATAGCTCCGAAGTGGATCAATATCGAGAGTATGTTTGCTCAAAATGAATATTTTGTTAAAATTAATTTGTTAAGTCATTTAAGTCAATTTACTTATTCCTGTAGTCTCTTATATGAAACAGGGAACACAAGAACTTATTGCAGATTGAAAATGCAGCGAGCATTCTGTCTCGACAGCGTAAAGAATTTCCCAAGTGGTTCAAACATCGCGTAAGACGCATATAACTTTGACTTGGTTATCCATGAAGGGTTTCAACATAACGAATTAATTTTTTTTTGTTATGTAGATGACTCAATTAAGGAACTAACAGTCGGCAGAAGCAACCGATGAATTGTGGTCCCTGGCCATTGGTCCTCTTCCAATAGTGAAGCTGTACTCAGCTTGCATTTCTAATGGCATTCGTTTCCATACCATAGAACGTGATAGTCGTCGCAAAACTCAAAATAGTGGGTTGGTTGTTGAAGGGGACCATAATGAACAATCAACTAACTTCTATGGTCACTTGTGTAAAGTATGGGAACTTAGTTATTTATTTGAACATAGAGTTGTTCTCTTCCAATGTGAATGGTTCAACACTGACACTGGTGGTAACAAAACTTTTCGTGTCGATGCAAATTGCACAGCTATTGATGTAAGAAGTCGTTGGTATAAAAATGACCCATTTGTCGTTCCGAGTCAAGTCCAACAAGTATTCTACATCAGTGATACCACCGAAAGTCATGGCAATTGGAAAATTGTTCAAAGATTCCAACATCGAGGTATATGGGATGTGCCAGAGATGGATTTAGAAGTTGATGATAGCGAAGAAACTCATGTCCTAAATCATGCATTCCAGCAGGATGAATCCAACAACGTCGTTCCAATTTTAGTAGAAGACTCCACTGCAACACCTTTGGACAAACTTGATCTCGACGCTGAAATTATCCCACCGGAGTTAGTTTTGCAATCTCATGGCCGAGAACAAGTTGGGGGAAGCGACGATGAAGGCTTTATCTGTGATGAAGAGGATGAGTCGGTGGATGAGGAAAGCGATGAAGAAGAAGAAGAGATGATTAGCACCGACTCTGAGACAGATCCAGATATAGATTAGAGTGTTAATTTGTTTCTTATGTAATGTGTAATGTTTCTTAATATGGACAGGGGGGTTGGATTATTATATATGCTAAACTTTTGCTTATATGATTATTGCTTGCTTAATTATGTATGAAGTCTTTTGTGTTAAGTTTCTATTTGAGGTTCAATTTAGTATTCTTAAATACTCAGTTGCACTTCTGTTTTTTTATAATTTTCAGCATTATATACAACTAATAACTTGTGCTTCAAACCCTATTTTACAGTTTCATTCATGCCTCCTGGGAAGAAGACATCGGCTGGGAGGCCCTCTCTGCCTTCACTATCACAATTGAGCCCAACTGAAACTCTTACATCATCTCAGCCCTAAAAGCTTCCACCACAGGATTCTATTGCTTTGGCTGATAAAGCTTCCACTCAGTCGCTCTTATCATTGGTAAGTATGCTTAGCTCTTGTGCAAGGGTGCATGATTAGAATTACTACCCTTTTACAGAAAAGAATAATATTAAAAAAAGGAGGGGCAGGTAACAAGAAGTTATGTGCACTAATCAAATAAAGTGGATGGGCTGGACTAGTATCATTCTTAGTACTCTGCAGTGTTTGATAAATGCATGTGTTAGTTATTTGATCACATAGGCCCCTATAACACACGTGTTGATGCTTCCTAGGTGAGAACTTGTTGCATCAAAATTCAACGGAGTAGGAATCTAGGAGAAGAACTTATTGCCATGGTTGGGAATATGTTTGTTTTTGTACACTTAAACAAGCTGAACATGCATGTTGTCTCTTGTACCTTATTTTTTGAACTTTCATTGATTAGTGACACTCCATGGAATAATAATTGTACTTAGAAAGTTATGATTTGAATTGTTTGCACATATATTTGTTTTCTTTTCTGGATAATAATTGTACTTATTTGTGCCTTTACAGATTAACGAGAACTTCTTCGGAGCTTGGGCGTATGTTTTTGACATGGATGTATTTTGCTTGAATGATCCACAAGGAAATTGATGATCTTTAGACTTTTTGGACACTGATCTTTTGACTTTTTGGAGATTGCTGATTTGCTCACTCCCTGAGGTAATATTTCACAATCCTTCTTGTTATGCTTGCTAAGGGTGCAAGTGGGATACCCCTGCATCCCCCCTTGAAATATGCATGATTGTGTTGTTGTGGTGCTTGCTAAGGGTGCAAGTGTGATGCAAGACTCCCCCCCCTTCTACTATTGGTTGTTTATTATGTATCATATTTCATCATTGTAAAAAATCGTTCTTTTAATGCTCGCTACTGGCGCAAGTATAACTTATGGCACAGAAACTACAGAGGTTAAACTGCTCTTTAACTCTAACAAAACAACTCATTTAATAGCCCTTCTCAACTCCTCTATAGCATTCCTGTTGGTCCCAAAGTAAACCTCCTTAACTCTAGACTTCTGTCTTTTAAAATCCTCTTCAGTAGTACAAATCTTAGTAACTTAGAGTTCTATTCTGTTATGCCTCCTATGTGGGTGCGTGTGCATGGCTAGGACTAGTTCAAGAAGAAGAGGTTGCAATAGGGTTTGTGGATCTAACTTTGATATTGGCTTTTTAAGCCTGAAGCTCGTGAAGTTTCGAACTTTTAAGCTTGAGCTTAAACTTAATATCATCAAGTTTCAAAATGATATAGGCGAATTCAAAGCAATTAAGCAGAACCAACATATTTAGGGGAAAAAATTTATAAACATAAAATTCAATTTACTAGCTACCGTTCATTAACCTACTCCTGCATTTATTATATTTACGGAATGACCCCTCTATCCATGAGCCTATTGAGCCAAACACCCATGTGGTCAAGCTTGACTTGAATTCGTAACCAAACAAAATTCCTAATTGTGCTTGGCTTATATTTTTTTTAAACTTTCTTGAACAAGTCAAAAGTCGAGCCAAGCTTGAGCTCAATCTGTTTATTTTGTTTAGTGGCCCTATGTAGATTCCCTGATTTCCAGTACTTGGCACATGCACTGTGTGCAATGGTATTTCGTAATCAAATAAATTGCAAAAGTTATATAATGTTGGATTCAAGTATTTGTTGGCCGCTACTGAGATTTGTCCAGTTATTGGAATTGATGGCAAGTGGAGCTTGTTCACTCTTTACTGGAGGAGCCTGTTCACTCTTTACAAGAGGTGCTAGTTCACTTAAATCTTCAATCATTTCAGAAATCTGTGTAGAAAAATCATAGTATTGTTGGAGTATACTATATGCCCCAATTTTGTTACTTCTAGGTTTATAAGTTTTTTATTTCAAAGATGATGCTTAGCTGTATGGTACTTTTACTCTACATTAAAGTTCTCCAGTTAAAAAGATTTATGAAAATTTAAAAACAGTGGAAACCTAAGATGAAGGCCTAAATGGGAACCTCGTCCCTTGTGCACATTTATAAGAAAAATACCTTAAAGATTTTATATTTACCTTGTTGTGCTCGCTATTCATGGGTTAGAATATGGCACGAACTTGACCATAAAACTAATGGTGCACTCTCATCAGAAGTTTTATCTGGCCCAACAATCTAACACCATCTGGAGTCCAAACTGGTGGAGATTTTTGGATTATAGATTTCGCAATTACAAGAACAACTGTAAGAAGAATATTCTAGACATGTTGAATAGATTCTCCACTACAACTGGTGTGAACCCTGACCTTGGGAAAATAGGAGTATATGTTGACTTGTTCACTCTTTACAAGAGGTGCTAGTTCACTTATATCTTCAATCATTTCAGAAATGCCGACTCTGTCCAGGGTATTTTTCTGGGGGTGCCGCGGTTCACTATATTTTACAAGCTCCTCTAGTTCAGAGCATCTTGTTTTTTAAATCATGAACGACCTTTCTACACGTTTGAACTTGATGCTGCTCCTTTTACTCTGGTGGGTTTTCTGATTTTTCCAAAATCTGCAGGTTATAATACCATTTACTATTCTAGAGTATGTTAAAGTAAGCTGGTTATATGAACGAACACCATTTATTTTTCTCTATAGCCCCCTGAACCCTCATTCAAGTTACACTTTTCAGTGTTTGGTGAAAACATGATTAATGGAATGTCTTTTTTTCCCAGTTGAAGATCTGTTGCTGAACTGTAGAATAGGGAGCTTGAAAATCACCTATTATAACGTTCGGAAAACCGAGTCCTGATTATACATTTGTTGAGAACGTTAATCACCTATTATACATTTGTTAATCACCTAGTTTGAACTAATCACCTACTATACATTTGTTGAGAGCGTTTTCCGAACTAATCAGTACTCGGTTATGATAGGTGATTAGTTCAAACTACAACTGAGTATTGACTATAGATTTGTCTCTTTATGGCTATTAATTGCATTTATTTGTGTCATTACAGATTAAAGTGGACTTTTTCGGAGCTTGAGCATATTTTGGATATGGATACATTTCGCTTGACTAATGTCTATTCCTGGAACAAATACTTCTTGTGGTCCATATATTTTGTGTAGGTTGGTAGACAGTTATGACATTAGGATAATGCATGGTTTAGTATTTGTAATTAAGTATGATTATGGTGACTATTATATTATGATGTTGAATGACTGTTAAAAATTAAATCATGATTTGGATTTACTATTGATTTTACAGTAAGTATTCGATTGTGTGAAACTGAAATGGCAAAAGAAAAGTCATTTTGGACGGGATTCATAAAATATGGAGAACAAAATATGAATAATTAATGCCCAAAACAATTTAAAAATTATATTATTTAAACTAATGGTGACTAAATAATTTTACAAAAGTACTTGGTCACCAAAACATTTGGTCATTGAAGGTGTACAAATAATGAGCACTTTTTTGGTCACCGAAAAATTTATTCATTTAGCGATCATGCCGGTTGGTCATTACAAAGTGCATAAATGATGACCACTTTTTTGGTCACTGAAAAAATCATTCCGTGACCAAAAAAGTATAAGTGACCAACCAATTTGGTCACCGAAAAGAACATTCAACGACCAAGTTTTGATCACTAAATGTTATGTTTCAGTGATTACAAGAAATAATGACCACTTTTTTGGTCACTGAAAAAATCATTCCATGACCAGCAAGTATAAGTGACCAACCAATTTGGTCACCGAAAAGAACATTCAGCGACCAAGTTTTGATCACTAAATGTTATGTTTCAGTGACTACAAGAAATAATGACCACTTTTTTGGTCACCAATAAAATCATTCAGTGACCAACAAGTATTAATGACCAATCAATTTGGTCACCGAAAAGAGCATTCAGCGACCACGTTTTGATCACTAAATGTTATGTTTTGGTGACCACAAGAAATTTGGTCACAAAAACCTTTCTGCGAGTAGGGTTAGGCGACCAAATTTTTTTTGGTCACGATATACATTTTGTGACTAAATAGGGCCTTTTAGAGACCAAAATCTTAGTCACCAAATGCATTTTTTCTTGTAGTGCCTCTTGGGGCCAAGCTATAAGAGAAAGATCTATTTTGAATCGCCTAGTCCCAGCGTGAATGACATGTCTTTGACCGTACCAGAGATGGAAATAGTCTAGGTGTGGGTAAACTGGAAAAAAAGAAATGGGTGTCATGTTCTAATTTTGGTATTTGTGTGTTCAACTTTTTTTTTTTTCCCGTGAAATGATGGTTTGAATTTTATTCTTGATTATTTCCCTTCTCAAGAAAGTACTTTTATTTGTCTATGATCCTTGGGCAAATTACACTGTCCTCCTCTGACATTCAGGTTCTGAAAATTACAGGCACCTCTCTTGCTTTACAAACTAAGTATACATAAACCCCCTTGCCATCAAAATTAGGCTAACGGCGTCAAGTTTGAGAACAAAAAGACTATTATACCCTCCTCACAAATAGTTTAAGTTGCAATTTACCTTTCGCACTTTAAAATAACGCATTTTTTTAGTATTAACATATTAAAAGTATAAAAGATAGATTTATTTTTAGAATGGTAAGTAAAATAACCAATAGAAAATTTTAAAAAAATTTTAAGACTTTTTTATTATTTATACATTTTCTTATATATAATTAAATATTTACTTTTTGGATCTATTGTTTATACAAATCAAAAAATAATAAAATTTATTTTTAAGTTAATTTTATGATTACTCTTTTTTGGGAAAAACAAATAAACATTAAACTTTGTCCAAAGATGGACAACCCAAGATTCTTTGTTTTTCTTTTTAATTTTTTGGTATTTTTGGATAGATTTGATAAAACAAACTACCAAAAAATTAAGAAGAAAAACTAAGAATTTTGATGTGATTGTCACTTACTCTTTTTTTTTGTCTTCCTGCAAATTTTATTATTTTTAGATTTGTATAGACGAGAGATATTCAAAAGTAAATATTTTGACTATTTATAAAAGATACATTAGTTATTGAAAAAAAAAGTCCGAAAAGTTTAAAATTTTCTATTAGCTATTTTATTTTGCATTAGAAAAATAAATTTATCTTTTTATATTTTTCATGCGTTAATACTACAAAAAATATATGTTAATCAAAAGTAGTAATGTTACTTGCACTTTAAACTACTTGTAAGCAGGGTATAAGAGTCTTTTGATTCTCAAAGTTAACGCCATTAGTGTAATTTTAATGGTAAGGGGATATTTGTATATTAGTTTGTAAAGGGAGGTGGCCGTAATTTTCAGAACTTAAGGTGGGCCAGTGTATTAGTTAGAAACATCAGGGGAGGTCAGTGTAATTTGCCCAATAAAGAAAGCTGATTTACATAAGAGTGTAGGCCACGGTAAGATATAACTTGGTTTCAGCTAATTAAATCGAAGCGTTAATCTTAATTGAAGTATATTCAGAATAGATGCATGTGAGGACAGAATAGTTTAAAGTAGCTTTCACAAAAGTTAATAAAGATGGTTTTAAAAAGGCGATCATAAGGCAATTACAGCCAAATTACGTTCTGGAGAATATTACTAAAGCAGCTTTCAGAAAAGTGATTGTTAATTAACCAACAAATTACTGGAGTAAAACGTAATCATGGTCCACTAAGACTTTTTATGAAATCCAGATACACACGCGCTCACATGTACTTGTATATTTATACTTTTTTTCTAATAGAAATAAATATTTAATGCTTATACTACCACTCCAAAATATTAAGTAGATATTATACCATTGTTGATTAGTGGTTAAAAACATACTCCATCTGTCCCTTTTTAATATAGTTGAGTATTCCATTTTGGACTGTCTATTAATAAGTGTGTTTTCTGAAGAGTTAATGAGTAAAAATTTGGACAACTATTATTTTGCCCTTTTGAAACGTTAATAGGTAAAGAATTAATGGGTAAAAGTGGAGGATGATTTTCGGAAAGTGTAGGTAAAAATTAATATGAAAGGTGTAAAATGAAGGTAAAAGTTGATCTAAAATGAGTAATGATATTTCTTTAATAAGACGGATTTATGAAGCAACACATTTAAAAAACGACGGAGGGAATATGTGTTAATAAGATTAATTCTAATCATTATGCCTAAATTTTATTACACATAAATGAGATAATCCGTATACCAATATAAAGGGCATTATCTCGATGGTGCGAGTAGTGTGAAAAAAAAGAGAAGATATAATCCGAAATCTCGTAAATAAAAATTTGGATTTATTTAATTCGAGTAATTTATTTTCCCCTTAAAATGTTTTATTTATTATTTTATTAATTATTTTCCATACCATAAGTCGACGCGTACGTGCCGAGGACTATACCGTTTCGCGTCCGGAAACCCGGGGTTTTCCCCAAGACTTACTCACTAAGTAAGACAACCCCTTAAATGCATTGTGGACGGTCGATCCACGCGGCTCGGATGCCCTTTAGTACTTGGAAAGTGAAAAAGAAAAAAATGTGAGTCGCCACCCGGGATTTATTTTAGAAAATGATTTTGGGTACCCGAGAAACCGCTTTTTTTAAAAAAATAAAAATGACTCGTGCCGTTTTTGGAAAAGGATTTGATCTTCGAAAAAGATTCTTGGATTCGGAAGCCAGGTTACGAACGGGGAAGGTTTTATTGAAAAGCACCCCGCTCGCCCGGGAAATTTCCGGTCTCTACTGAATTTTTGTGGGATTTCTAGAAAACATTTTTATCGAGAGCTTTAATCAAATAAACAAGTAAATAATTAAATTAAATAAAACCATAACGGGAATAAAAATTAAACAAAAAGACTTAATTACAATAATAGAAGAGTAAAGGGGTGAAAATGCAATAAACAAACTGTCGAAAAACCAGAAAACAGAGCACGAATAAAGGAAAACAGAGGAATTTTTTTGTGCTGCAAAGGTTAGCCGTACGACTAACCTAAGTTGGCCGTACGGTGCACTTAAGTTAACCGCACCGCTAACTTTTGGAAAGATTTTTCAAAATTTTGGTTTTCGAACAGAAACTTGTTTTTACTTGAAAATTTTGATTTTCATGGAAAATTTGACCACCCGAGCCTAGAGATGACTATTAGAGTCGCTCTCGACCCAGGAGGATCCCCTCAAAGGTCAAGGTTTAGAACCCGGCTAAAGAAACACGATTTATAACACGATTTATACCTTTAATGGAAATTTTTGAACAACCGAGAACTTCAGAAACTTTGGGCTTGAACTCCTTGGGAATGGATTTGATGCGAACAGATGGGTCACTGGGGGGTTTTGAACGAAGAATTTTAAACGGGAAATTGATCCAAAAAAAATCCTCCGGCGTGTCGTCGGAATAGCAGAATTACTCTGTGTTTTTTAATGGGAGAGGATGGAGGCAAATTTATAGGCAAAGAAACGAATAAAATCTATACAAAATCCTTCGGAAATGATGAGATGCTTCTGCTGTCAGAATTCGAATATTTCCTGAGACATAGCCGTACGGCTGAAAGGGTTGACTGTACGGCTTAACTGAGTTAACTGTACGGCTTGGTTATGGGAAGGTGCACTGTGCGGTTTAGCTAAATGGACCGTGCGGCTAGGATATTTCTGTCCAAAAATTCTGAGGTCTCGGATGGCTGTTCCAAGGTACTGCTGAGTATCTCTTTCATCATTGGGGATGCAAGGGGATTAAAATTGGGGTGTCTACATGCACCCTATCCAACTTTTATCCAACATTATCCTACCTTACCCTATTTTGGAAGCCTTAATGACTAGTTGACTTATTTGGGCTTCCTTTTTCTATTTTGACCAAAAGTGTAACACCTTTCCTACATCCTATTTTGGATTTTTGTGAGAGAAGAGTGGGAGAGAGACGGGACGGTTGGGAGAGGAGAAAGAGGGTGGAAATTTATTTCCCTTGCTGCGTAACTTTACGGGTGTGTTTCCGTACACACGTTCGTGCACATTTCGGCGCTGTTTTTTTTGTAAAATCCTAAGTTTTGTACTTTTTGTATTCTTCTAATTATTAGGAAGACTACCTAGGAATTTTCGAACACATCCATTTGTTTCCTTAAAGTTAGTAGCCGTATATTTATTCTTATAGTACATTAGTTTGTATTTTTAGCACACAAAACCAACTTTAAGGGGTATTTCGCCTCATAAAGAGGAAATATATCCCCTAATAAATGGGAGGGACCCATCTTATCCTATTAGAACCTAGCTAAAACTAGCTACATATGGCTATTATAGTTGACTTAAAGTTACTATTATATGCCTATATATGTATGTATGACTATAACACTCCATGACTAGTTTTGTGTGTATAACTAGTACCCAAAACTCCCCACAACAAGTTGGCCATGCACAAACCCAACGAACCTAGACACTTTTAGTCATTTCCTACGAACCTAGAACCCATTTCTCATGGACAAAACCTAGTAGGGTTGACTTTATCCTAAAACCTACCTGTTAAAGCATACTTTTACAATTTCATAATTTTTTTGGACACATCTTGGGAGAGCTCTATATGTTTTCCTATAAATAGGAGGCCATTCCTTTGGAAAATTCACACCAAAACCTCTCCAAACTCTTATCCTTTCTGTTCTAAGTGTTCTTGAGTGTTCTTGAAGTTACTTCGACCATATTCAACCTCCAAACCACCCCTAGATCTTAGAAAAATAGAGAAAGTTAATAAGAAGTAGTTCGAGCGAAAGTCAAGTAGACGTTACGCCGCCGGAATCCACCTAGCTTATCGGCTTCCGACTAAACATCGGAATTAAGATAGATACTTTATCTTAACCCTAGATTAGCATTTTCTAGTTCATTTTAAATTATGTTGTTATAATGCTTAAATGTGTTTAGGAATGATTAGTCAAGATTATGGTGGATAATTAGCGATAATATGAAAAGTTACTCTTTAAAAACACACGTAGTCGTTATAATGCACGATTTGAGATTGACTTTTGAAAATACACAGTATTAATGTCCGCATGAAAATTCACTTTTCATAATCACGCAGTTATAATGCCCGAATGAAAATCGACCTTTCAAAATTACGCCGTTATAATGCCCGACTGATTTTTGGAAAGTAGCCGACTAAACTTTTTCTTAGAGCAACTTCAAACTGCTTTGACCGTATTTGAACCGTGAAATAACCCAAGGCTAACACCCTTGAGGGTTTGTCAAAAAAGACGAGCTCCGCGCTGTCTAGGAAATGAATGGTGACAGTAACTGGATTCGTTCGACCATCCGGCCTGAGACTCTCCTGGTTATCTCATTTGTCTAAATAAAGTCACTAATGAGATTTTAACTTAAAGTGGCACGTTTATCAGGAAATGATTTAAAACAGAAGATTTTTACGAGATTCATGGCATGTGCACATTTCACGAGGTGATACGACACGACACATTTCGAGAATAGGAACGATTGATTTCATGATGAGAAATAGATATGGGATAAGAATGAAATGATGATGTGATGAAAATTGAGATGGTAGTGCTGTTTGAGTTTCGCCCCAGTTTCGTGGGGAGAATTTGGTGGTTATTTTCAAAAAGGGTATACTACACTGCAACAGAATCTCCACTCTGAAGCTTTAAGTTCACAAGCCTCCTCATCAATAGGGCACTTTATTTTGAGATATTTTCAATGGATAGATGTCCTCCAATTTCGTCCACAGAGCGTAAGCATCTATCACCTGGGCTACCTAATGAAAAATTCATGTCCAATGCACTGTCAAATTACTCCTACCGATTTCCTATTCATTTTCTTCCAATCCTCCGTTTTTGTATCTTTTTGTTTGACTCCTGTGTTTTCCAAAGGATCATACAAATCTTTCCATGAAAGCATGTCCTCCATCCAAGGTTTCCAAACTGCATAGTTGGTTGCCATCAATAGGTCCATGACATTCATACTAATATCAGACATCTCTACAACCAAGATAGTCTCCAAAAACTGCCCTAGGAACTCCCAAAACTGATTCCAAACTCCAAGGAATGTTTTAAAGGAATAAAATAAAATATACCGTCAATATTCGTGTCGAATCTCTGCAAACCGAGCCTGGGATTGAATTTGAAATGTCAAAACTTTTCAGAACCGGTCTGAACCAGTCCTGTCCTGAATAGATCTGTATCGACCTGAACCAACCAAAATTTGCCAGACACCCGTGAACTGTCGATAACCCCCGAGTTGTGAACCGACTGAAATCCTCTTGACCTGGCCTCTAACCCTTTTGACCCGAGATCTAAACCTCCTGACCCTTTTAAACCTGATCCTGACCTTTATGAACCCTTTGACTGGGGTCCTAACCCTTGTGACCATTTTAAACCCTCCGGCTGAGTCAGCTGCTGACTAGGCTCCACATGCCGATGACCAGGCTCTCCTTGCTGAGTTGTTACTGACTAGATCTGATGTGGCGCTCCTTATGATCACTTTTTCTCCGAGCCCAAACAAAACCGCCGCATGCCTCTGCCCACCGGTGTTCTACGGCTCACTCCGGTGACCAACGATGATGTACTACCCATCGTTGCACTCGTCTCCAAGAGGCGCACCTAACCCACTAATCAAAATCAAGTTTCGACAACTGTGATTTCAAACTAGACCTCAAAACGGTGCTTCAATGGCTTCCGAGTGATAATCCGACTGTTTTGTGCTCTCCGGTGCTCGAACCTTGCCCTGCTTGGGCATTGATACCAATTTGTTGTGCCATTACCAGCACCTCACACACAAAAATAGTAAACGCAAACAAGAGACACAAACGATATACGTGGTTTGGCCAAATCGACAGACCTACTTCCAAGGGAAGAGGGATTTCACTATATATATCGGAAATTATCATTTTGTGATGATTACACACTCACTCTCAATCTCACACTACAATGATTTTCTCACAGTTCACTCATGCATCTCTCTCTCACACTCTCTTCCTCTCTCATTTTATCACACCACAAATAAGAGACTTTATAAGAGTATTTATAACCGAAGAGTAACACAAATAAATTCCTCGAGTCTAAGCCCAGCCGGCCCACACGGGGTGGATCCCAACACGTGCATCCATTCCCTTTTGCATGTCATGAAATGAAACTTCACTGATTTACCTGAGCATGGACATTTCCTTGACTGTAAATCTTCCTTTACTTGGGGGTAGTAAAAGGATTATGTTGTGGGCATGAGCCCGTTTTCTTGCTTGCATACTCCTGTTGCAAGCATTTCCATTTCATGCGAACTTGCAAGCATGTGCATGTGCCCTTGATTGTTTGAGTTTGGGCATTTGGGGTCTTGTGTTTGCATTTGCATGTGGTATATGTTTTGTGTACTCTTTTTAGTTTCTCCAGAAAAGCCATTGTTCCTAGAATTTTGTTCTTAGTGATCTTTCTTCAAATCTAATATGGTTTGTTTCCTCTCCACTTGTTAGATGCTCCTAGTCCAAATACACTTGTCAATTACTAAATTTTGAAAACACATTTGACATGATGTCCACTAAAGACAGAAAAGTAATTTTAGTTGAAAATGATTGTATTTTGTCTTTAATGGACTTTTTTTTTCAGATTCAGTCCATGTTTTAGAAGTGCAAGTATCCTCTGGTCAAGAGAAATCCAAAGTGCATAATTTTTAGAAGCAGAAGAAAGTTCCCTAAAGATTAGCAGAGCAAGAGCTGCTCTTTTACTCATCCCAAATGAGGATTGCTAGTAAGTCGCGATGTAAGCAGTCTTGCTCATATCAAATGCCTCATTAGTTCTATGTATTGCTTTTGCCTCTTTTTCTTCCTTTTTTTTTTTTTGATGACCAGGTGTCCAAGCCAGCTTTCGCGCACCTCGACTAATCCTGGGAGACCAATCCCACCGTCCACTATATTGCTTTCGCGTCTGAGCATACTTATAGAGCTAATTGGCTGGGGTAGGAATGAAGGTTGCTAATTTTTACTTTTTAGGTTCCAAATATAGTGGTGACCTGTTTCTTAGCACCAACTTTCTTCTTGGAAATTTGTGTTATTCTATTTTATCAGGTCAATTAGTGCCCTGGCAGTTAATTCTCTGTTCAACATTCATCTATATGTGAACCACTTTTTGATAGAATGGTTTAGTGGTTAGGTTGCTTCCTTTAGCAGGAGTGTAAATGTCTGTATGTGTGGACTCATGCT
The DNA here is from genome assembly GCA_020921065.1 of Vaccinium darrowii. Lineage (NCBI taxonomy): Eukaryota > Viridiplantae > Streptophyta > Magnoliopsida > Ericales > Ericaceae > Vaccinium > Vaccinium darrowii. The sequence goes on from CM037154.1 coordinate 28,212,728, forward strand.
TTATTACTGGTTAAATATTGTGTAGACACCCCAAAATGAGCGTTCACGTACATTTTAATCCCCAATGATGAACGGAAATACCCGGAAGAACTCTCGGATTGAAATTCTCCAAGTCAACTCAGTCAACAGTACCGCACGGTACTCATCTCTCAACGCACGGGACAGCCAGTGTCACGTACAGCAGAGTTTTGGAAATTTGACGGCCAGGTGTGCCGCACGGTACACAAGTTGTGCTGCACGGCACAGTTTGTGTACCGTACGGTACTGTTTACGGGTTCCCAGTTTTCACAGGTTCCCAGCAAGCCGAAAGTGTTGACGAGATTGGTTCCCCCGCCGTGGCCGAAAGGGAAGATCATGGCCGAAAGGAATAGGCTACTCCCTATGCCATTGTCCCCCTGGGCAAGAATCAAGAAAGGATTGGGAACTACAATCGGCTCCCCCATCCTCTATAAAAACCGTTCAAACCCAATGGGAAAAAAAAAGACCGAACCCCATACGATTGTTGCGTGAGAAAAGACCGTGAAATTCCATCCTTGAATACCATTTCCTATTGCTAAGCTTCTTAAGCATCACCTCTACTATACAAAAATCCGCATCACTCTCTCTGTCGAAACCACAAACCCAAAACAGAGACTCATACTCTGTTTTTGGCTCCAAAGCCGTGGAATCCATACCCCAAGTTTGCCCAAGTATAAGCCCTCAACCCCTCTTACCACTATACTAGAGTGAAAGTGAGGTCCAGAGAAGGTTTCAAGCAGCATTCGGAAGTTCAATCCGACGCTCAATCCGAGAGTTCGAAACCGAAGGTATAAACCCGTTTCGCCAAATTCCTTGAATTTGGTACCCTGAGGGGAGGGGTACCAAGGGTGAAATGATTCCTCGTATCATTTCCATGCTTGGTATGCCCAAATTACAGCAAATCCAGTTTCATTTCACACCTCCCGGTCGCGTCGTACGGTGAAAACATCGCCTCGTACGGAGCGATTCAACGAGGAGGGACATCCCATACTCAATACACTGCCTTCTCCCTTTAAGGTAGTTCATTTTTAATGCATTTCATACTTTGTATGTGCCTCTGATCAATCATTTCGAAAAGCCAAAGTTTCAAACTGTTTTGCAGCCAAGTGTGCCGCACGGTACTCATACTGTGCCGCACGGTACACCTTGAGTGCCGTACGGTACTCATTTGAAAATTTGACCGTTAATTTGGAAGAACAGTGCCGCACGGCTCACCGTTTGTGCCGCACGGTACATCCAGTGTGCCGCACGGCATACTTTTCTGGTAAAAATGTGAAATTTGAACCTTCCCCTGCGGGAATAGTTTGAAGTTTGAATTTTCGTTTGATTTCTGTTATTTACATATTAGTCATTTGCTTTTCTTATTATTATCGTCTGCTTTGTTTAAATTAAATGTTTATCTGTTGAGGTTTAGCAATAAAATTGTTTTCCAATAAAATCCCACAAATGTTTAGTAAAGACCGATTTTTAATCGGGCGAACGGGGTGCATTAAAACCCTTCCCTGTTCGTAACCTGGCTCCCGGATCCAAAACGAATCTCTGGTTTTCAATTGGTTTTATAAGTCATTCGCTCAAATCATCATTTCCAAATTGGTTTCTCGGGTCCCAAACTACTTTTCTCAAAACCCGGGTGGCGACTCTAAAATTCTTTTGTTCTTCGGACCGTTTCGAAGAACACCATTTCCGCCCAGAACCGAGTGGAGGTCGACCGTCCACATATTGTGGTGCTGATCTTAGATTGACCATTTGACAGAACTATTGCATTCAAAAACTACTAATCGACCTAACGGTAATGATCACAGGATAACAATAAAAACAGAAGTCATCTAGTCCCCAATCATTGGGGGTATGGGCGGGGGATGATTGGTGACAGACCTGCCTTTGGCATGCACAACGTGGCTACTCTCAAAATACCAATGAAATAGTGATCCCTCTAAACCTCCAAGAATCGAGGAGCTACAAGGACTTTTTGCTGCAGAGCCATGCCCCCAAATCAAAGCCGAAAGCATCAGGTAGGGCAGGCCTAGACACCCAAATTAATTTATGTGCTCATTACCATGCTTCAAAGCATGGGGGAAACAACTGTTCCACAACCATTTTCTACATATGCAATACAACAGAATGTTTCATGTAGCCTAATGCAGCACAACGTGATAGAAACCCACTTGGAGAATCGATTTCATGGGCGCGTTTCAACTCCCTTGATCAGTTCACATGTGAAAAATCCTAGATCGCCTAGGTTTTATAATTTGCTAGGTTATTTTATCTCAATAAAAAAATAACATCAATCAATTATGAACCAATCACAAACAAAAAGCAATTAAACAGATGAACACCAGATATACGTGGAAAACCCCAATACGGGTAAAAACCACGGGAAGGAATCAAACACTATAAAATCATTGTGTAGTTACAAGTAGTCTTACCCTACGATTTGAATCACTCACAATCGCTCTAAGATGTACTTGCCGAATCCTCGTACACCACACCCAGTATTTGATTGCCGCTGCCTCGAATCCTCGAGCCTTCCAACGTTCTTCCGGAAATCCACCGGAAAACAACTTGAACTTGATTATTGATTGATGTAGAAACCTCTTGAAGCTTTGATTAAAGTTCCATCAATCTTGTGCTTCAAGATTCACTCTCGATAAATTAGGGTTTTTGTGGCTTTGCGAACAAGCGGCTCTAATATTCTTTTTCAGCCGACATCCTTAACCTAGATCCATAAACGTGACATATTTATAGAATTCCCAATCCGATCAATCGCATCGTAAGCCGATTGATCGGGTCATTGTAGATCCGGATTTTTTTTTTTTTTTTTTGGCGTTGCAGACTACCAACCCGATTGATCCTTTTATCAGTCTATATTCTCTGAAAATACAAGTCCTATGCAACCTGTGTTATATTGGAGACACCCGACCAATAAACCGATTGATCCCACGAATGATCTTCCCGTTCGAAGTGCACCATATTGATCAGCAACAAAACGACTAACACACTAACTCACAAATTACATAATAAAGAGATTCCTTCCACTCTAATCCTATATAGACTCCTCCTTAGAAATAGAAAATTACAACTCGATATTCAATATGTGTTTTGTCACATGGAATTGCCAAAAACAAGATGGCTCTGAAATTTGGTCCTTACAACATGCAAGCTAAGATGCTGTGGTTCATTTTTGTTCATTTTAACAGTTATGTGAATGTTTCCTTTTTTTCCTGTTACAACATCTTTTCAATTACTAAAGTTATTTGGTTGCACTATGGCACTCAGCTTCACTTTATAACATAAAGTTGTCTTCAGGTTAGTGAAGAAGATGTTGCTTCACCTGTTGAGATCGCAAAAGCATACATGACTAGCAGTTCTTCAAAAGTAACACCATCAATGTTAGGCTTGCACAGCAGATCAGAAAAAAAAAATGATAGGCTTGCACAGGCAGGCATTAAGCGAAGATGCAAATCAGTCACCATATTGAACGTCAATCCAACTGCTAGCCAAAAGGTTTATTTGCTGGCCAACAATTGTTGTTTTAATTTTAATATTTTACGATTTATATCTTATTGATAAATTCCCCAGTAAAATTATTATGTTGGCGAGATACAAGGAGTTGGTTTCTAGCTTGACTCGGTCTCCTATTGAATCTCCAACAAACAAACCTCTTTCCTATTTTTCTTATAGTTGTTGCTACATAATAGGATTGTTTGGTTTATCCTAATTGATATAACGTTATTTTTGTTCCTATTTTATCTCCACATGATCAGACCTACACCAACAAACTAACGTTAGTTTTTGTGCCTATATAGCTAATGGTTCATCGTTAAAAAAAAACCTACAACTAACAAAAAATCGAGAGCCTCTGATTCTTGTCCTTCTTTTATCACCAATATACAGTTGCTCCATATACATTTCTATTTCATACTTCATTTTTTGATAGTTCGATCAGTTGGTATATATATATAATTGCTATTGATTTCATACGGATTTCGAGTGTCGGAAAACAATTTGGTTCGTGAGTTTACTTCGCTGCACAAGAAGCATGCTCGTAAGTCGTTGTATCTTGGGGAAGGAGCTCTATTCAACCCAGTGCAGAAGGGGGTGTATCTTTCCTAAGGAGAGAGCTTTTCGCGTGCCTCGACCATAACCCCACAGGCAATTCTATCTTCTCTCTATTAATATTAATTTGCAAGTTTGGTTATTTATTTATTATTTGTTGGCATCTTAATTTCAACATTTAATCCTAATTCTATAATTTCTCCAACAATATTAGGAAAGATGAGTTTTGAATTTTCTGTAAGAATAATTTCTTGAAGGGTGGTCGTTAAGATTACTGTTGTTTTATTGAAAATAAAAATGATATGCTTTGATTGGTTAATCATATTAGTTAGCATGAATCATGAATTCATTTACGCGTGAAGTTAATTTTAGTTGGTTAAGAAATGTATGCTTTGCCCACTATATATGAGTTTTCATGCTTTCATATGCATCATGGAATTGGGATAATCATTCTCCTGTGTTGTGATGATCAAAATATTGCTACACCTGCATAGAGGAGTATGTCATCTTGAAATTCAAAAGGATACTTGTATATATTTCTTCACAATATGTGTGACTTGGACTAAAGTTTAGCTTTTAGAGGCGAAACATATGTTTGTAGTAAAAGAATTGACGGAGTTACTTCTGTTTCCTATGTTACTTGAAAACAAGTCAATTTCTATAGGGATTATTAAAAGCAAAATTATAGTAGACGGAGTTTAGGCCAATAATCTGCTATGACACCCTTTTTTGCTGTTCATGTTCTATATGGTTGAACAATAATGTAGAATCTGTGGGGGTCCTACAACTTCTCTTCGATCCGCTGCCTCTTGTTGTGTAATTGAGGAGTAAATAATTAGTATCATTTGCTTTGGGTGTAGACCTGGCAGTTAGCATATAAGTCATGAGTTTGTATTTCTAATTGTGGTTAAAGTGGTTGTGTAAAACAAAATTGTTCAGAGATAGGTAAGAGACTCCATGAATGGTAGAAAGTTGAAATCAAATTGAACTCGAGCTAGGTTGAAAGTCCAACCATATATCTAGCTACGTTTTCCATATTAAAAAAAAAATTAGTATATTAACATGCATTGAGGTGGTGGTCCTTAAGCAAAATGATAAGTGTGGCAAGTAAGAGTTTAAAATAGACTTTTGTTTATTATTTTTGGAGAATAAAGTTTAACCATTATAATACAGGTGTTCCCTGGATGTAGCATGAATATGAACGAAATACATTCTATGGATAATAAAAGTCTATTTTGTATTAGAGTTGTATCCTTAATTTTATTTTCCATGTTCAAAAGCTAGCAAGAGCTTCTTTTTGAAATCCTCAGTTCTTAAATGTATCAAACAATTTGATACCGTAGTCTTTCGTAAAATCATGTTTGTGATGATTGAATTTCTTATGGATTGTTTTCAAGTCAAGTGACTTTTACAATTTTAAATATGTGGCTTCTTAGCTAGATTAGCTATTGAGTTATATGTAATCGATTAGCCACAAGAATGCTTTGATGGAAGCATTGGGCATTAAGTTGGGAGTGAAATAAGTCCACTTGCCATATTATCACTTTTATCTCGGCCACAACAGGATTTGAGTTGGTCCACCGGACGACTAACTTTGAAAGTATCTTTATATTTGATTGTTTTGTATTTTGATGATCTCTTCCGTATTAACCTTTGGATTGTTCACATGGTTATTCAAAAAATTATAATTTAGTAGAATGCTTTATCTGGTTGGTTGGATAGTAAAATTGACTTGTACAAAGGAATCTTGTGGTAGTAAATGTAATCTGCTGCAGCCTAAACTTAATACGCACTTCTGTGGTTGCAGAGATATGTATCTTGCAAAGGTATATATGAGCACTTGGTTGTTCAACGTAAATGCTTTTAATTTCATTAATATAAATTGATTTGCTTCTAGCAAATATGGTGTATGTTCAGTTAAAGAAAATTATGCACAAATGTGGGGGTTCATTACCATGATCATCGGTGGATAATCCAAAACCCATTCTTTTGTTATTCCCCTGGGACAACATTCAATGTTAGGAAATCTTTTCTTTCTTAAAATGCCGTTAATTATATTATTCATAATCGTTGTTATTTATTGTTACTTGTTATTCATGAATAAAGTCAAGTAATAAAATATTTTCCTAAAATCCCACAAGCATTTAGTAAAGACCGATTTTCTATCGGACGAGCGGGGTGCCTTAAAAACCTTCCCCACTCAAGCCAAATCCTTTTCCAAACTAGAGGCACGAGAGTCATTCTTTTTCAAAACTCTTTTAAATGGTTTCTCAGGTAATAAATCATTTTCCAAAATAAAAACCCGGGTGGTGACTCCAAAATTCTTTTCCAAAATAATAATCGGTGGCACCGTCCACAAAATGGCGACTCCGTTGGGGATAATATTAATCCATACTTTGAACATATTACATTTGTGAAAATAACCCCTTCAAAAGCCTGTCAAAAAGATTATGTTTCGCGCTGTCTAAGGAAGGAATGATGATTCTAACTAGGCCTCGCCCGGCCATCCGACCTGGGGTTTTCCCGATTATTTCACTCTTGTAATTCTTTCAAAATATGGATTAATAGGAGAGCCAAACTTGAAAAATGCCTATGGAATTTTTGAAAATGATTTTGTTGCTTTATCTTTTGTATTGCACGTGCATCGATGTTGGATAAGCCCCGCTGCTGTGTTTTGGTTACCCTACCCAGCTTGCTGGTGTTAGGACATCCCGCAATGCCTAGCAACCCTAGACCGGGATGAGTCAGCCTGCCACTTTGACCTTTGCCATGCAATACACTTGGCAATGGAAGGCAAATATTGGCTCTAGTATGGAGAACCCCTCTAAACCAAAACCAGCCTTTGCATATAGAAAGCTGTAGAACCTTTCAACCTATGACAGGACCCTCAGGTTAGGATTACGTGATATATCCTGTTACGTGTTTACAACTTTCCATATATGTCACTATGTTGCATGCATTTGGACCCTAGGTTATTAGTCTCCCATGCCTTAAAAAGGCTTACCCCGACCAATGAAGAGTCATGTACCCTCAAGGGATGCATGTTGTTTGAAATATATAATCAAGATGGCCTAAAGTCTTTAACAAATTCTCGCCAGTAACCTACTTGAAATTAAGGATACACTAGTCCCTTATTGGAGTATTTATTCTTAAGAATAAAGTTCGGGTTATTGATGAGAATTTGTAAAGGAATTTAGTAGAATTTCCCGAAGCCTTCTTTTCTTAAATAAAGGATATACTGTCAAAAAAAAAAAAACACCGAGGATCGGGGCAAACTTTTTAGAGCCGTTTTTAACCTATAAAATTTTAACTACCTCCAATGTCAGCTGTGCTCAAATGGCTTCCTATGATCCAATTTATCCTTAAACACATTTTTTGTCAACAACTTTATTGTTTTGTCTTGGATGGTCTGGTTCCAAAGTACCTGAACTTAACCTACCGAGTAGTGATCTACCCATGATTGTTAGAAACTTTTTGAGACTTAGGGCGACATACACGACACAAAAATGACATTCTCTTTTTTAGAAATAAAATGAGGGCGCTTCTGAGTTTGCTTTTGCTTTACTGTCAGTTCTAAGTCCCTGGTCAAAGCGAGAAGAACACCATACGGCGGTTAATTCGGATCGAGTCAGAAACAGCACAGTCAAGTTCAGCAAAAAATGTCAAAAACCTCAGAAATGACAGAGAAAAGTGAAGTCAAGGCTCTCAAGTTATCCTTGGAAGAGCAACGGGTGCACAATAACAATCAGATGGCCCAATTGATGCTTATGATTTTGAATCTCACCGCCCGCCTCCCACAACCTCATGAACCAGAAGATCGGCCATTTCCTCCACCACAGGGTAATCCAGAATTGGAGGCCGTGATGGCAAAAATTGCCAAATTAGAATAATCAATGTAAAAGCAAGAAAAGATAGCTATTACCGAGTTGATATGGACAAACTCTATCTATTCCCAGATGCCAAGCTCCCAGAGCGATTCAAGCCAATAGACTGGGAGAAGTTTCATGGAACTGGTGACCTGAAAACTCATTTGCAAACATATGTGGGCACTATGTCTTTGTATGATGTGGAAAAGAATGCAATTGGTCAAATGTTTCAGCAGACACTCACAAGACCAGTATTGCATTGGTTTTTGAATCTGGACATTTCAAAAAAGAGAACTTGGGATGGCATTGGGGCAGCCTTTGTGACTAAATACAACTACAACATCGAGCTTGAAATGACTCTACATGAGTTGGAGTCTACAAAAATGGAGCCAAATGAGTCTTTTGTGGATTTTGTAAAAAGCTGGAGAGGAAAAGCTTCTCAAATGATTGACCGACCTTCCGAAAAGGAACAGATGAGAATCATTACTTGCAACCTATCGCCGGATTTTGCTGAACACCTCGTGGTATTTTAGGCTACTATAGACTTCAAAACCTTCTATGAGGCAGGCCTTGTAGTTGAGGAGGCAATCCAGTCTGGCATTTTTGAGAAAAAGGAACTTGTTCCCAAAACCAAATGGATGTACTCTGACAATAGCAACACATTGTTCAACGAAAATGATTATACCCAAGCCCCTTCCAGCTCCACAAACCAAAATTCCAACCAAGCCATACCTATCAACGAGATCAAAACTCAAACCAACCATTCTCAAAAACCATGAAGAACCCTCTCCCAATTCTCTGCTTCTCTGTCCTCGATTTATGAGGAGCACCTCAAAAACGGCCATATCAAACCACTCTTTTCAACTCCTCTACCTCAAAAGCTTCTGTACGGAGTAAATTCCACGTAACTCTGGATCACGTGCTTCCTTGAATCAACCCTCAATCTGCAAGACAGAAAAAGGGTTAGAGCACCTTTGCCTCTTGCCGGCAAAGGCCCTCCGATGCCTAAGTTAGTATCACGTACTCTAAATCACTATGCGTATGAAAATTAGGTTTCACAGCGTACCTTTTGTCATGGTTATCGTCTTGTATTTATATAGGTAGATGTTCTTCACTTTAGGCATCTCATGCCCCTGTTTCCTATTCTCTTTAGGAATCCTCTTCCTAATAGGACTTTCCTATTAGGGACGGGTCCCCATAACCTACCAGATCTCGTCTGGCAGAGGTCCTTCTTTCCACATAGGATTCTTCCCTATATGGGGTATACTCCTAATCACTTTAGGATTTCCCATATTGATCCCTTATTTCACGGGATTGCTCCTTATCTCATAAGGAACCGCTGTAGAGTATTCTGGAATGTCTCACCGCCTTATTCGTGGCGGTGCCGTGCTTCCACGTAGCTCGGTATGACTCGTACATAACCCAGCTACGCACGCCGAGCTGAATCCATGTATCCCTGAATGCTACTTAAGCTTTACTCATAGCTTTGCTAGCTCGGCCACATCAGGGGCATTCCCTCGTGACCTATACCGAGCTAGCACATCCTGGTATATCTAATCTATTCAATTACTTTAGAAACAGCTCGGCACAGGGCTCACGTGTACCTTATATCGTGCCAAGCTATTCACCCTCTCGTGGTGAAGTTACTAGGCACGTGCTATGCCTAGTCGTAGGGCCACCAGATTTTACCCACTCCAATTGCTCCCCAGCTCTGTCGCTACTGTTACGTATCAGTAGCGTGCAGAGCTTCAACGGTTCTCGATGTACCCTTTGCACGCCTTCCCTCCACGTGGGTGGCAACGTCGTTTTTATATTAAATGTGAATGACCCTTTGGTGGCTCGGATAAGTCGAAAGGACGATTCCGCTGACGTTTCACGTACGTCACGTTCCACTTCATGGGTTTTCGGGCGGGATAATGATTTACTTTTCCCTCCCAAAAACCCCTCCCCTTCTCCTTTACTTCATACTCGTCAGAAGCAAAGAAGAGAGAGAAGAGAACCTGTTTTGCCATCGTTCGACGCTTACGTTCTCTGCAACAGACCTGTCTCCGATTCTCGTCGGAAAACACCTTCTTTCCCGCCGGAAAGTATCTCTTTAGGTTCACCTCTTCACTTAAGTGACCCTCTTTGTTTTCCTTTTTTTCCCTCTCCTGTTTTTCCCCTTTTACTGTTCATCTCCTTCTTCCCTCAACTGGGTTTCAACATCAAAACCCTAGTTCTCAGTAGTAATGGGTAGGCGTAGAGCCCTATTAAATACCCCTGAGAAAATCGCAGAATTCCGTAGGACGTATGAAATCCCTGCCGACGTTCAATTCCGGCTAAATGGGTCCGAGGATTTAGAAGAGGAAGGCCAGGATGAGTTTAAGATCCATATCCCCCTGATCTTCATAGTGGAGGGTGGCTTGAGGCTCCCTCTGCACCCATTTTTTAGAGAAGTCTGCTCTAGGTGCCAATTGAACCCTATGCAGCTCTGCCCTAATTTCGTTAGGGTAGTTATGGGCACCATTGCCCTGAATAGGCTGCTCGGCCTTCGTCTTGATTGGTGGGACTTACACTACCTCTATAGCGTAGTCCCTACAAATGATAACAACTATTACTTCAAGGCCAGAGACCCTAAGATGAAGCTCATCACCGACCTGCCAAATTCCTCAAAGGGAGAGGCAGATGACTACCTCATAGTCACCGGCAATTGGCAACCCAGAGATGCCGAGGGGAGGCCCACTGGCTTTGCCTGCCCCACTGCAACTGGCGGACTACGTTAGTATCCTCTCCTTAGCTGGTTTATTCCTTTCTTTGCAGTTTTTCCCATAAGCTGTTGTTTTAATCACCTCTCCATAATGTTTGTTTTGCAGCGGATAACCTTAATCACGGTGGACGTTTGATACACGGCAAACTCCACTGTGAGGACATAGCCAAAGCCCTCTACTTCGACGGCTTTCCCCCAACTCCAGTTGGTCTCGGCCGTTCTGCTCATCTGCTGCTGGGCTATACCCCGTCCTACTGGGGAGGAATTCGTAGAGACGGCGAGCCACGCTCGAGGCACCCCTGGCCGCCAGCTGTCCCATTGACCATCACAGGCCGTCCTTCCGACCGAGAGAGGACTCGTGCTCGCAGGGGCCGAGCTAGAAGGGGATCTGCTCGTTCTCGAGCCCCAGTGGATCTTCAGCAGCAGGTGACTTTTGCTCATATCGAGGAGATCCCTACTGCCATCCCAATTCTTGTCCGTACTGATCTTGAGCCGAGCACTTCCGGTAGAGCAACAAGGGAGGAAGAAGGAGAAGAAGAAGAAGTTGGTGGGTTTGACCACCGCGAGCTCGTCCAATCTTTGGCCGAGCAGTCCGACCTTCTCGCGGACTCTGATGACTCACCAGGCTACTCACCTTCTCCAGACCGTTCAGAGATGCCTCTGCAACCAATCAACCTCCTGGACCAGTTGACTCTCGGTGGAGCTTCCCGTGCTCCTCCGGCAAGCCGAACTACCCAACCTCCTCAATCGCCATCTCCCGCCCTTACCAACCGCCAGAGGGAGAAGAGACCAGTGGGGAGTCCCCAGCAAGTCCAGCCCCCGCCCCAAAGGAGAAGAACTGGGGATAGCAACCCACCAGTGTCTGATTCCCCACCGCTGGTTCAGCCATGGGCCCCTCCGCTCGCTCGCCCAGACGGCACTCTTGTCACCTCGATGGACAAGATATCTTCTACCGACGTAGCCTTCGGTATCTCCCGAGCTGCCCTTCTTCCCAATGACGTGGAGAGGGAAAAGAGCAGCTCCTACGACGTGCTGATGAAGTCCATCTTCCAGTCCAGCGTCAAGGTAAACACACATTTTTTGTTTTTAATCGCACCTAGACGTGCTTATGTCCTTCTTTCCTCTTTACTTCACAGATCATGCAGAAGGCTTCCGTCGGCCTTGATAGAGCCAAAGAGGCCGAGAAGGAGCTGAAGAAGGAACAGAAGAGGGCGGAGAAGGCTGAGAAGAAAATCGCCCAGTACTCCCAATCCCTGAAGGAGGCCCGAGCTGAAGTGGAGGCGCTAAGGGGAGAGAACGCCGACCTGGTGAAGAGGTCGGAGGAGGTCGAGCTTGCTCTGAGCAACCAGTTAACGGCAGCAGAGGCTAAGGCGGCGGCGGAGTATGACCGGGCTGTCCTAGAAGTCACCGAAAACTACAAAGCACAAATGCCAGCTGTGTAGGATACCATATGGAAGGCATCCTGGCGGTGCTGTCTTGAGAAGCTTGGCATCGACGAGTCCTCCCCTCACTGGGTTGATATGGAGCTACCAAGCGAGATGGCCGCCGCTCACGCTCAAGCAGATGCCCAGGCCCAGCTCGATTCTGAGAACCAGACCGATCCTGACGCCGAGCGAACTCAGACTGAGGACGCTCATGCCGTCCTCTCTGCTCCTGAAGGTGGTGGAAGTATTCCTGACCCTACCATTGCCACTGATGCCCCCGGGTTCAGTGAAGAGGCCTGATGCCTGCTTCTGTTTTGTTTGAGTCTTTATTCTTGACCCTGCGTGGTCTGTTCGGCCGCCTGTGGCCTTTGCTACTTTGACACTTTGATCCTTGGTGATTTTCCTTGACACGTCGGTTTGCTTTGCGCGTATTTCAGCTCTGTTGATGCCTTTTTCATGTTACGTGTTTCTGCATGCTAAGTGTTGTAAGTGTCTTCGTACTTGAACTTTCATATTTAGAGATTTGCTGTGATATTCGTTGTGGATCTAAGTGTCTCTACACTTAGAGTTTTGTGCTGCAATATTCGTTGCAACTCTAAGTTTCTTCATACTTAGAGTTTTTAGTGCAATATTCGTTGCAGATCTAAGTTTCTTCATACTTAGAGTTTTTAGTGCAATATTCGTTGCAGATCTAAGTTTCTTCATACTTAGAATTTTATTGTGATACTAAGTTTCTTCATACTTAGAATTAATTGCTGCAATGTTTGCTGCAAACACACACATTCTCTACAGATGTACACATTCTCTGCTCCCCAATAGGAACCCAAATTTTGAAATTTCGGTTCATATTAATCAAAATCAGGATAAAAATGCTAGAAATGTCAAGAAAAATCTGACTGACTAACGTTGGCGATTTTACTTGTAATCCCAACTAAAAAACA
>CM037154.1:28225878-28251585 GCA_020921065.1 Vaccinium darrowii
AATGCCAATTTAATCATATTTTCTAACAGAAATGTGATTGTATTCGTAACCACATAAACAAATTACTGAAAAAACTTTCTAAGGTTCTGGACATTCCATGGTCGTGGAACTGGGTCTCCATCCAGGTCGGCCAAACGGTAGGCCCCAATGCCAGCGATCCCCATGATTTTGTATGGGCCCTCCCAGTTCGGTCCAAGTTTTCCATCAGTGGATATTTTGGTGTTGGCCAACACTTTCCTCAGGACTAGATCGCCGACCTTGAATTCTCTTGGCTGCACCTTCTTGTTGTAGCTCCTTCGTAGCTGTTCTTGGTATGCTGCTAAGGTGATGAGTGCACGTTCTCTTTTTTCCTCAGCGAGATCTAGTTGCTCGGCCAGGGCTTCATCGTTGCCTCCTGACTCCACAAGAGTAGTGCGAATGGTGGGCAAACCAATTTCCAGAGGAATCACTGCCTCTGTCCCATAAGCAAGGGAGTACGGCGTCTCTCCCGTAGATCGCCGGGGGGTGGTTCTGTATGCCCAGAGCACGGCTGGAAGCTCATCAGGCCATTTTCCCTTCTTCTTCTCCAATCTCTTCTTGAGACTCTTTAGGATAGTTTTATTTGAGGCCTCTGCCTGACCGTTGCTCTGCGGATATGCAAGGGTTGAGTAATAGTTTCTGATGCCGTACTGGGCACAGAAGGCTTTGAACTTTTTGCCGAACTGGGATCCATTGTCCGAGATAATGGAGTAAGGTACTCCAAACCTTGTTATTATCTTGTTCCATACAAACCGTTCCACCATTGCTTCTGTGATCTTGGCAAGGGCTTCCCCCTCTATCCATTTGGTGAAGTAGTGTAGACACCCCAAAATGAGCGTTCACGTGCATCTTAATCCCCAATGATGAAAGGAAACGCCTGGAAGAACTCTCGGATTGAAATTCTCAAAGTCAACTCAGTCAATAGTACCGCACGGCACTCATCTCTCACGCACGGAACAGCCGGAGTCACGCACGACAACTTTTTGAATTTTGGCGGTCAGTTGTGCCGTACGGCACAGTTGGTGTACCGTACGGTACAGTTTGTGTGCCGAACTGTGCCGTACGGCACTGTCATGCGATTTCGGGTGAAGATAAAATGCAGCCCCAAATGCAGCCCCTTTTGTTGACTGTGGCAGCCCACTGCTCAATACGATTTTGGGCGAAGACAAAGGCTACCTCCTAGCCATCATTACCATGGGTAGGCATCAAGAAAACTTGGGAGCCAAGCTCTCCTCTCGCCTATAAATCCCGATCAAAACCAACGGAGAGAAAAGAACGAAAAAAAAAATGGTTGAAGAGGAAGCCATGAAACCTTACCTCTAAACCCCTTGTCAAAACACCATATCTACTGCAAATCACCTCCATTACCATCCCTAATCTCCAAAAGATCAATCTAATCCTATTTCCAAGCAAAACTCAATTCTAAACCCGATCCCCTATTTTCGGTCCAAAGCCGTGAAGTAGCCATTTCAAGTTTGTCCAAACCAAAGCCTTCAATCCTCCTTGTCACTACTCCACTGTGAAGTTGAAGTCCAAAGGAAGCTCAAATCATACTCAGAAGTTCCAGAGAGAAGCTCAATCCGAGAGTTTCGAAACCGAGGTATAAACCCGTTTCGCCAAATTCCTTGAGTTTGGTACCCTGAGGGGAGGGATACCAAGTATGGGATGATCCCTTGTATCATTTCCATGCTCGGTATACCCCTGTTATATCAAAATCAGCTTCATTTCATACCTCCCGGTCGCGTCGTACGGTGAAAACATCGCCTCGTACGGAGCGATTCAATGAGGAGGAACATTCCCCGTTTGAACATACTGTTTTCTCATTCAAAGTAGTCCATTTTCAATCATATTCCATACCTTGTATGTGCCTATATTCAATCATATCGAAAAACCAAAGTTTGAACTGTTTGCGAAGGAAATAGTGCCGCATGGCACTCCCCATGTGTCGCACGGCACAGTTGGAGTGCTGTACGGTACACTTTTAGAAATCTGGCCAACTCTGCCGCACGGCACACTTTCTGTACCGCATGGTACACTTTGTGTGCCGCACGGCACACTTTTTCAAATTTGAATTTCAAATCAGTTTCCTTTATAAACAGTTTGAGAATATGGTTTTTCCTTTTAATTAGTTATTGTTACTTGATTGCTCATATCAATTGTTGTTTATTTCAATATTTAAATTAGTTGTTTTTCATGATTTAATTGCTTATTTGAATAAGGTTTGGCATCAAAATATTTTCTAAAAATCCCACAAATGTTTAGTAAAGACCGATTTTTAATCGGGCGAACGAGGTGCATTAAAACCCTTCCCTGTTCGTAACCTGGCTCCCGGATCCAAAACGAATCTCTGGTTTTCAATTGGTTTTATGAGTCATTCTCTCAAATCATCGCGTTTCAAATTGGTTTCTCGGGTCCCAAACTGCTTTCTCAAAACCCGGGTGGCGACTCTAAAATCCTTGTTTTTCGAATCGTTTCGAAAACCATTGTCTGAACCGCGTGGAGGTCGACCGTCCACAAAATGGCGACTCTGCTGGGGAATCTCAAATTAATCTTTAATTTGGTATTTTTATACTTATGAACTTCCCGAAAGCTTGTCAAAACGAAAATGCCTAGCGCTATCGCAAGGAAGGAATGGCGGACTAACAGGGCCTCGCCCGGCCATCCTGACTGGAGCTTTTTGGTTGTTTGTCTGTGTAAAGATATCAAAGAAGAAATTAATTTGGAGAGCCAAGCTTGAAAAATATTTGTGGGATTTTTGAAAACAATTTATTGCTGAACTTTTGCATCACTTGCATCGATGTTGGATAAACCCCGCTGCTGCATCTTGGTTACCCTACCCAGTTCACTGGTGTTAGGACATCCCCGGATGCTCAGCAACCTTGGACCGTGATGAGTCAGCCTGCCGCTTGACCTTTGCCATGCAGTACACTTGGCACTGGGAGGCAAATATTGGCTCTAGTCTGAGGGACCCTTTCAACCAAAACCGGCCTTTGCATATAGTAAACCTAGAACCGTCCAACCTAGGACAGGAACCCACAGGTTAGGATTATGTGATTTGTCCTGTTATGTGTCTGCTGCTTTCCATCATTCTGCATGCATTTGTATTATCATGGTTAGTTGGACACTATGCTGTCACGTTTTGCTGCGATCTTAAGAGGTTGCCCTGCCCGATGAAGAGTCGTGCATTCCAATGCACGTTGTTCAGATCAATTCAGTCCTTAGAATAACAGGGCTTAGGAAATCAAATCTACTCGGTCCTTGACAATTCCTTGGCAATGACCTAACAGAAATTAGGAACAATTGACCCAAGTTGGGGCAGTTGTCCCTAAAATCAAAGTTAGATCCTTGAAAAGGAATCATCAAGAACCAAGTTGGTTTAGTTTTTCCAAATCCTGCTATCCTAAACAAAGGATACACTGTCAAAAAAAAAAAAAAAACACTGAGGATCGGGGCAGCCTTTCTAAGACTCATTTTTGCATAGTCTAGGAGACTTTAAATCTTTGGAGTTTGGAACACCTCCAGTGTCAGCCGTGCTCGAACGGCTCTTTGTGATCTAATCACATTTCTTTCGAGATTTCGACAGCCTTATTGCTCTGCCTTGGATGGTCACGAAAGTTGATGGGCTCTGGTTCCAACACACAGGAACTACACCTACTGAGTAGTCGACCTACCCAAGGCTGTTGAAATCCTTTTGAGATTTAGGTTTGCATGTATGACGACACAAATGCGACATTCCCATTTTCCAAAATTAAACAAGCAGGGGCATTTCTGAGTTTTGCTTTACTATCAATTCTTAGTCATTCAACCAAACAAGAAAACTACCCCCAGCTCCACAAACAACCATTCCAAGAACACAAGCTCAATGCTCAAGCTAGCCAAATCTCCCTTAGCTCCACTCCAAATGAACAAAGCACCACAACCGAAATTTCAACCAAGGCATGCCTATCAACGAAGTCAAAGCTCAAACCAACCACTCTCAGAAGCTTCAAAGAACCATTTCCCAATTCTCTGAGCCTCTGTCCTTAATTCATGAGAAGCTCCTCAGAACCGGCCATGTCAAACAACTCCTTCCAACACCTCTACCTCAAAAGCTTCCATCTTACCCTAACCCAAATGCCTTTTGTGCATTCCACCAAATGCCTGATCATGCTACCGATGAGTGCCACCGCCTCCGTCATGAAATGCAAGATCTCTTGGACAACGAATCCATCTCTGCTCCACTGAAGAAGCCAAACCAGTGAACCATCGAGGATCATGCAATGGACCAGTTTTTCGCGAGTTTTGGGAATTTTCAAGTTCCGAGTCAGAGTCGTCTCTTTTATTGAGTCAGTTTGTATTTCTATTTCTGCTTTGGTGTCTGTTTTCAAATTCAAGTCTATAATGTTCTGTTGTCAAAAAAAGAACAAAAACAAAAAATAGAGTCAGCATTGTAGTCCCGAACTACGCACGACCTGATTCCTTGCACAGGGATACGTAGGCAACCCTTAGTGGTTCGGTCGCAACTTTCACAACTTTCGATGTCACGCTTTTTGTGTTAGAATTGTCATAATAAACTTGAGTTTTTGCAATAATCCTTGAAAATGGAATTGTTTTCCACCATCATTTGAGATTCATGATAATCACTTCAAAACATAGGATGATTTTTTTTTATTGAACCCCCTGCTCTCACAAGAAGAAGGAATTCCAGGCGCCATCCTCCAACGTCATCAAGGAGCAATGCTTTGACACACAAAAAAAAAAAAAAAGGGGAGCCTGCTAGGTTGAAAACCCGCAAGGGCGGCCTAGGCAAAAGTTAAGGCAAAGCTCGCTGGATCAAAACTTTGAAGTATGATCCAGGCAAAAGTTAGAGCATATACAGATTCCTTCTATCAAGTTGTGCAATTCAAAATGAAGAAAGGCATTCTTTGCTTTTATTCCCCAGATAAATATATCCCTTGATAGCCCTTTTGAGCCTAAATCATTTTCTTTGAAAAAGAACACAGCTAGGCAGCTATCCCCCACACTGGGGAGAATTAAGAGAAACAAAAGTGCCAAGTTATCAGCAAAATGCCCAGAGAAATGCCATATTTTCAAAAGTACCAAATGCATGGTTGCTAATGGCACGTCAGAATGAAAAATGCCAAATTCTTGGGCACAATCAAATGTGAAGCACTGAAACGGAAGGAAGAAAGAAAATGCCTATCAAAAGCCCAAAATGGGGCACAAAGGAAAACATTGAAGAAAACAGAAAGGGCACACAAAAATAGTTCAAGATAGCCGTTAGCTCTAAAAACCCAGGAAGAATGAAATTTGTTTTGAACCTTTTATCCTTTCTTTGTCAAGCCCAAAGCCTTGGCCCCATTATAACCTGAATAAAAGTCCTTTCAGATTGAAAAGCACGACTTGATAGTGGAAATCCAAATGGGAACAATATCATTAAAAATCAAAGGTCAAAGCATTGCAAACTGGGGCACCTCAGATCTTCATCAGCAACCTGGGGGCAAAACTCAAAGCATTGCACAACACCAGCAACAAAGGTCCAAACCGGGGCACCTCAATGGAAAATCAAGTAATCAGCATCCCAGGGGCATGGGTTCACAACAAGAAATCTTGTGTTTTGATAAAACAATTGATTTAAATGAACATCATTTGATGGAGTGAAACAATTTCAAAACCAAAATACTCAAGTTCATGACAATTTCAAACATCAATTGTGGGGCACATTCTGCCATTTCTCAAAACCTCGAGTTTGCCATCAGGTCAACATAGTCTTGTCAGAGTCCGTTTCTTTGTCACAAGGTCGATCCAGCGAAAAATAATCCGCGTCCATTTCATGAGTATGTCATCTCCGTCCAAACCAGGGGGCATCTTTGTAAAGTCATCCATATCATCTGGGGCCTTGTCCAAATTCACACAAGGTCTTTTGTCTAGTCAACCCTTGGTGGTCTTGATATTCTCAAACTCGTGAAAGACGGTTTCAATGCATGGAGGAGCCTATGTTTGGATAAAACAAATCAATGGGTTTAGAGTTGAAAGTTTGTCATCTATTGGGGCACATTTGTCCAACACTAAGGCACTTTGGCTCAATGCCATCTATTGGGAGAAGCACATACACCAGAATTCAAGACAGGGGCAGGAAAGCCCAAAAAGGTCAAACCTCAACCTAAAGCCTGAAAGCTCAAGCTCACTGATCAAGTGTAACTTCAAAACCAGACCCTGCCCGGAAGCAAAGACAGTAAAGCAAAAAGAGACATTTTCTTGTGCCGCCTACTTTCTCAAAATGGAATGTTGTCATTGTGTCATCAAATGTCAAAACCAGAGTCTCACACAAAGACAATTTTTCAATCAATCGTCCCTCGGGACATGTTTTTCAATCAATCGTCCCTCGGGACATGTTTTTCAATCAATCGTCCCTCGGGACATGTTTTCAATCAATCGTCCTTCGGGACAGTTTTTCAATCAATCGTCCTTCGGGACAGTTTTTCAATCAATCGTCCTTCGGGACAGTTTTTCAATCAATTGTCCTTCGGGACAGTGTTTTTCAATCAATTGTCCTTCGGGACAGTGTTTTTCAATCAATCGTCCCTCGGGACATGTTTTTCAATCAATCGTCCCTCGGGATATGTTTTCAATCAATCGTCCTTCGGGACTGTTTTTCAATCAATCGTCCCTCGGGACATGTTTTCAATCAATCGTCCTTCGGGACATTTTTTCAATCAATTGTCCTTCGGGACAGTTTTTCAATCAATCATCCCTCGGGACATGTTTTCAATCAATAGTCCCTCAGGACATGTTTTCAATCAATCGTCCTTCGGGACATTTTTTCAATCAATCACCGAGGTTTCGCTCAAACCAGTTTTATAACTCAAACAAGTTTTATGGAAGCCTTCTCCTAGGTTTCACTCAAATCAATTTTATGGAAGCCTTCACGGGTTTCGCTCAAACCAGTTTTATGAGAACCTTAACAGGTTTTGCTCAAATCAGTTTTATGGAAGCCTTCACGGGTTTCGCTCAAACAAGTTTTATGGAAGCCTTCTCCGAGGTTTCGCTCAAATCAGTTTTATGGAAACCTTCACCAAGGTTTCGCTCAAACCAGTTTTATAACTCAAGTCAGTTTTATGGAAACCTTCACCGAGGTTTCGCTCAAACCAGTTTTATGGAAGCCTTCACGGGTTTCGCTCAAACCAGTTTTATAAGAACCTTAACAGGTTTCGCTCAAACCAGTTTTGAACCTCTCTCACCCATTTTGAACCGCGCTGGTCTTGCGCACACAATTCTTCATGAGACCTCGTTGGCCTCACACAAACCTTTTTGGGGACCTCGCTGGTCTCGCTCAAACCTTCCTGGGGACCTCGCTGGTCTCGCTCAAACCTTTTTGGGGACCTCGCTGGTCTCACTTTAAACCGTTTTGGGCACCTCATTGGTCTCACACTAATCACTTCATAAGAACCTCACTGATCCCCCGCGTTCACAGAATCTCACTATTTGCATTCATGGCACGCCCCTTGTTTATTCCCCTCATTAAAACACTCAAGTGGTTTCGTAAGTCCTCTACGGCATTAACAAAGGTTTTCTCAAGCACTCAAGTGGTTTCGTAAGTCCTCTACGGCATTAACAAAGGTTTTCTCAAGCACTCAAAAAGGTTTCGTAAGTCCTCTCCGGCATTAACAACAAATACGGTTTCGTAAGCCCTCTCCGGCATTAACAAACAGCATTCAAGCACTCAAAAAGGTTTTGTAAGTCCTCTCCGGCATTAACGACAATTTTATCAGCATCAAAAAGGTTTCGTAAGTCCTCTCCGGCATTAACAATAGTTATCTCAAACGTCAAATGGTTTCGTAAGTCCTCTTCGGCATTAACAAACGGTTATATCAACAACAAATGGTTTCCAAATGGTTTTGTAAGTCCTCTCCGGCATTAACAACGGTATTCAAACACCAACAAGTTTCTAAATGGTTTTGTAAGTCCTCTCCGGCATTAGCAACAGTTATTCAAGCACTCAAAAAGGTTTCGTAAGTCCTCTCCGGCATTAACGACGGTTTTATAAACATCAGATGGTTTCGTAAGTCCTCTCCGGTATTAACGACAGTTTTATCAGCATCAGGTGGTTTCCATCAGGTGATTTCGTAAGTCCTCTCCGGCATTAACAACAGATATCCTCAGCATCAAATGGTTTCTTGTATCAGCAACAAAGGGTTTCGTAAGTCCGCTCAGGCATTGACAAACAGTTATTCAAGTGGTTTCGTAAGTCCTCCACGGCATTAACAAAAGTTCTTTCAAGCAACCGATGGTTTCCCAATGGTTTCGTAAGTCCTCTCCGGCATTTACAGCAGTTATTCGAGCAACAATTGGTTTCGTAAGTCCTCTCCAGCATTAACAACAGTTTCATCAGCATCAAGTGGTTCCGTAAGTCCTCTCCAGCATTAACAACTGTTTTATCAGCATCAAGTGGTTTCGTAAGTCCTCTTCGGCATTAACGACAGCTTTATAAGCATCAAGGTATGTTTCCTATCAAATCTTGCATTCTAAAGCCTCAATGAACTACGCCGGTCTGATCCCTACAACGGGGTACGTAGGCAGCTCTCACGAGCGCGACCACATGCATCATGTTTATTTACGAGGACGTCCACATCGAGGGGTGTCTTCTATCTTTGACGCGACTTCCGTCAAACACAATGATTGTAAGTCTCGTCAAAGAGGGGCAACTGTAGACACCCCAAAATGAGCGTTCACGTGCATCTTAATCCCCAATGATGAAAGGAAATGCCTGGAAGAACTCTCGGATTGAAATTCTCAAAGTCAACTCAGTCAATAGTACCGCACGACACTCATCTCTCACGCACGGAACAGCCGGAGTCACGCACGACAACTTTTTGAATTTTGGCGGTCAGTTGTGCCGTACGGCACAGTTGGTGTACCGTACGGTACAGTTTGTGTGCCGAACTGTGCCGTACGGC
The DNA here is from genome assembly GCA_020921065.1 of Vaccinium darrowii. Classification (NCBI taxonomy): domain Eukaryota; kingdom Viridiplantae; phylum Streptophyta; class Magnoliopsida; order Ericales; family Ericaceae; genus Vaccinium; species Vaccinium darrowii. The sequence continues at coordinate 28,234,833 of CM037154.1, forward strand.
ACTGTCATGCGATTTCGGGTGAAGATAAAATGCAGCCCCAAATGCAGCCCCTTTTGTTGACTGTGGCAGCCCACTGCTCAATACGATTTTGGGCGAAGACAAAGGCTACCTCCTAGCCATCATTACCATGGGTAGGCATCAAGCAAACTTGGGAGCCAAGCTCTCCTCTCGCCTATAAATCCCGATCAAAACCAACGGAGAGAAAAGAACGAAAAAAAAAATGGTTGAAGAGGAAGCCATGAAACCTTACCTCTAAACCCCTTGTCAAAACACCATATCTACTGCAAATCACCTCCATTACCATCCCTAATCTCCAGAAGATCAATCTAATCCTATTTCCAAGCAAAACTCAATTCTAAACCCGATCCCCTGTTTTCGGTCCAAAGCCGTGAAGTAGCCATTTCAAGTTTGTCCAAACCAAAGCCTTCAATCCTCCTTGTCACTACTCCACTATGAAGTTGAAGTCCAAAGGAAGCTCAAATCATACTCAGAAGTTCCAGAGAGAAGCTCAATCCGAGAGTTTCGAAATCGAGGTATAAACCCGTTTCGCCAAATTCCTTGAGTTTGGTACCCTGAGGGGAGGGATACCAAGTATGGGATGATCCCTTGTATCATTTCCATGCTCGGTATACCCCTGTTATATCAAAATCAGCTTCATTTCATACCTCCCGATCGCGTCGTACGGTGAAAACATCGCCTCGTACGGAGCGATTCAATGAGGAGGAACATTCCCCGTTTGAACATACTGTTTTCTCATTCAAAGTAGTCCATTTTCAATCATATTCCATACCTTGTATGTGCCTATATTCAATCATATCGAAAAACCAAAGTTTGAACTGTTTGCGAAGGAAATAGTGCCGCATGGCACTCCCCATGTGTCGCACGGCACAGTTGGAGTGCTGTACGGTACACTTTTGGAAATCTGGCCAACTCTGCCGCACGGCACACTTTCTGTACCGCACGGTACACTTTGTGTGCCGCACGGCACACTTTTTCAAATTTGAATTTCAAATCAGTTTCCTTTATAAACAGTTTGAGAATATGGTTTTTCCTTTTAATTAGTTATTGTTACTTGATTGCTCATATCAATTGTTGTTTATTTCAATATTTAAATTAGTTGTTTTTCATGATTTAATTGCTTATTTGAATAAGGTTTGGCATCAAAATATTTTCTAAAAATCCCACAAATGTTTAGTAAAGACCGATTTTTAATCGGGCGAATGGGGTGCATTAAAACCCTTCCCTGTTCGTAACCTGGCTCCCGGATCCAAAACGAATCTCTGGTTTTCAATTGGTTTTATGAGTCATTCTCTCAAATCATCGCGTTTCAAATTGGTTTCTCGGGTCCCAAACTGCTTTCTCAAAACCCGGGTGGCGACTCTAAAATCCTTGTTTTTCGAACCGTTTCGAAAACCATTGCCTGAACCGCGTGGAGGTCGACCGTCCACAAGTAGTCAGTGCCAATCAGTAGGAATTTTCGTTTCCCCGTTGCCATAGGGAGAGGACCCACGATATCCAATCTCCATTGGGCGAATGGCCATGGGCTGGTTAGCGGCAGCAAATCTTCTGCTGGAGCTCGGATAAGAGGGGAATATCTCTGACACTTTTCGCACTTCTTGACAAAAGCCTTTGCATCCTCCTGCATGTAGGGCCACCAATATCCCTGGGATATTGCTCGGTGGGCTATGGACCTACCACCAGTGTGTCCCCCACAAGTTCCAGCATGGATCTCATGGAGGAACTTCTAAACAAGGGCTGGATGCACGCATAATAAATATGGACCAAGGAAAGACTTTCTGTAAAGCTTACCTTCTGGAGAGAGCCAGAAACGTACTGACTTGGTCTTGATTTTGTGTGCTTCCCTTTTATCTTCTGGCAATGTTCCATCTCGGAGGTGTGCCACTATTGGATCCATCCAGCTCGAACCAAACACTGTTTCCATCACGATCTCAACAGATCGGCCAATGCTGGGTTCGTTCAGGTAATCCACCGCCACCGTGCGACGATATTCCGTCTTGATTGCTGATGCTAAGCAAGCCAATGAGTCTGCATGTGCATTCTGGCCCGAGCTGATCTGCTGGATGTATACCTCATCAAGTCTGTCAAGTAAGTCCTTGGCTGCTTCTGAGTATGCGGCCATCTTCTCGCTTTTCGTAGCATATTCCCCTGAAAGTTGGTTAACCACTAACTGTGAGTCACAAAATATTCTTAGCTTTTTTACCTTGAGTTCCAGGGCGCTCCTTAATCCAGCGATCAGGGCTTCATACTCTGCCACATTGTTAGTAGCACTAAACCCCAGCCGTAGTGATTGCTCCAGAACCAATCCTTCTGGAGAAAAAAGCACAACCCCTGCCCCAGACCCTTTGTTGCAGGCTGATCCATCCACGTACAGCCTCCATTCGTCTGGACCTAACTCGGCCATTTTCGTTGGCTGCTCGGGATTGTTGACTTGCTCCTTCTCGTGGAGAGCCGGTGGCGGTGGAGCCACTGTTGGGGTAAATTCTGCTACAAAATCAGCCAAAATTTGTCCTTTGATTGCCGTTCTGGGCTGATAATCAAGGTCAAATTGGCTTAGCTCTATTGACCATTTCGAGATCCTGCCAGAAAAATCTGCCTTCCTAAGCAAAGCCCTCAATGGATGCTCGGTGAACACAGTGATGGGATGCTGCAAGAAGTAATGGGGCAATTTCCTTGATGCGATGACGAGAGCGTATACCAACTTCTCTAGCGGTAGGTAACGTGTCTCAGCATCTAACAATGTCTTGCTCACAAAATAAATTGGAGCCTGCTCTGTACCCTTTATTCGTAGGAGAACCGAGCTGACCGCATGACCAGATACTGCCAAATATAATATCAACCGCTCCCCAGCTTCTGGAGTTGAGAGCAAGGGAGGTGAAGATAAGTAAGCTTTTAACTCTTGGAAAGCCTGCTCCTGCTCAGCTCCCCATTCGTAGCCTTCTCTCTTCTTTAAAAGTTGAAAGAAAGGTCTGCAGCGGTCTGAGGATTTGCTAATGAAACGATTGAGAGCTGTTGCCATCCCTGTTAGCCTCTGGACCTCCTTTGTGGTCTTTGGGCTCTGAAGTCCTTGCAGAGCCGTGATTTGATCTGGGTTTGCTTCAATCCCTCTTTTAGTCACTAAGTGCCCAAGAAACTTCCCCGAACTGACTCCGAAAGCACACTTTGAAGCGTTTAACTTTAGCTTGTATTCTCTCAAAATATTGAAAGTTACCTCTACGTCGGCAAGGTGATCAGGCTTCATCTTGCTTTTGACCACCATGTCATCGATGTAAACCTCCATAGTTTTGCCGAGCTGTTCCTTGAACATTTTAGTTACCAATCTCTGGTAGGTTGCCCCAGCATTCCTCAGTCCAAACGGCATAACCTTGTAACAGTAGAGCCCCCTGGGGGAGATGAAAGACGTTTTCTCCTGATCGGGTTCGTACATAGCTATTTGATGGTATCCTCGATATGCGTCAAGGAAACTCATCCTTTCATAGCCTGATGTAGCATCCACCAGCTGATCAATTCTGGGGAGTGGAAAGCTATCCTTAGGACACGCCTTGTTGAGACTGGTGAAGTCCACACAGACCCTCCACTTCCCATTCTTATTCTTTACTACAACCATGTTAGCCAACCAATCTGGATAACTCACCTCTCGTATGGCATCTGCTTCTAGTAGCCGCTCTACTTCCTCAATCATAGCGTCTGCATGCTGTGGTGCTGACCTCCTTGCCTTTTGCACAACTGGTTTGTGCTGAGGGTCCACGTTCAAGTGGTGGCAGATGACTTCAGGATCTATCCCGGGCATCTCCTGGGGGGTCCAAGCAAATACATCGATGTGGTCCTTAAGAAAAGTGACCAAGTTTCTTTCCTCTAGCTCGGAGAGGGTCTCGCCGATCAGGAAATACTTTTCTGCATCATCCTCCTGAATCTGAATTTTCTTCAGCCCTTCCACCATCTTCTTGGTGGGATCGCCTCCGACGTCCTCCAAAGTCGGTTGGTCTGGGACTTCAACCGTTTGTACCAGCTCGGCCCTTGGGGATTTCTTCAAGACCATGGTGAAACACTGATCGGCCACCTTTTGGTTACCCTTGATGCACTCTATTCCATCGGCTCCGGGATACTTGATCTTTTGGTGATAAGTTGAGGAGACCGCCTTCATTTTGTGCATCCAAGTTCTCCCTATAATCACGTTATAAGAAGAAGGGATGTCCACCACAAGGAAATCAGTTTTTAGCCCCACTGACCCAGCTCGGACGGGTAGTGTGACCTTTCCCATAGGCCACACTGTCTGTGCACTGAAGCCAACTAGGGGGATAAGGCATTTCTGCAACGAGCTTACTGGGAGCTCCATCCTTTTGAAAGTATCGTAATATATAATTTCTGTGCTGGCCCCTTGATCAACAAGAATCTTTTCCACGTCGTACTCCCCTATTCGTAGGGTGATTACTAGTGCGTCATTATGGGGTACTGATACCCCCTCCAGATCATCATCAGTGAAGGTGATTGGGGTCTCCGTGATTCCTTCCGCCCTTGGCCTCTTCATGCCGAGCTTCATTACTTGTTTTGCCTGTCCGTTGACCCTCTGAATGTGTCTTATCTCATTGTTTGTATAAGGGGCAACGAGTCCATGTATCATATGGATTGTCCCCTTTGGACCTTTCTCGTAGTCCAACTCTTCCACCAGCTCGGCATCATTCTTGCCATCAGCCAAAAATTCTTTAAGATGGCCCTCTGCCACCTTCTCATCCAGGAACTTCTTATACTCCACACAGTCCTCAGTCATGTGTCCCCAATCCCTGTGGTAGCTGCAGTGCTGATTAGTGGCTCTTCTCTTTTCTGGGTTCCCAGTCATCTTTGGGGGCCTTCTGAACCACTATTCGTTCTTGATCCTGTACAACATCTTATAGATGGGGATGTTGAAAGTTGCCATAACGCTGAAGTATGACTTGGGGTCTGGATCAGCTTTTTCTATCCTTTGCTGAGTGTAGTCTTTCCGTCCTGTCGTGTAATCCTTTTTGTACGCCCTTGACTCTACTGGTTTCTTTTCTGGAAGCTGAGGTTGCCCTGCCACAATTCTCCCTCCAGCTTGTAGGATGTCATCTTCCACTCGTGCATGCTCCTGGATTCTTTCCATGAGTTTGGCCACCGTTTTCACTGGATGCATAGTAAGTGATTCTCGTAACTTACTATGCATGGGCAAGCTCGTCTTGAATGTCGCCAGAGCATACTCCTCACTGCAATTTTCAATCTCGTTGAAAGTCTCCCAATAGCGTTTGGAGTATTGCCGCAGTGTCTCATCGTCCTTCTGCCTCATAGAAGTCAATGCATCAAAAGTCTTAGGAGCTGCTCGGCTTGTTAAGAACCGAGCAGTGAATTCTTCAGCTAACTGAGCCCAACACAGGATTGACCCCTCTGGGAGTTTGTGGTACCAACTCAGAGCCACCCTTCCCAAGCTGGAAGGGAACATCTTGCATAACAGAGCATCGTCTTGCTCATGCATGAACATGGCCTATTGATAATGTTGGATGTGAGCCGCAGGATCCGTGCTTGTCTCGTAAGGGATGAACGTTGAATGTTTCACCCTGCTCGTCGTCTTCTCTGCGCGGATCCAATGGGCTAATGGTGACTTAGAGATCTGGCCTAGGGCTTCCTTAGCTGCCTCTCGTGCAGTTTTAGGGCCTCCCTCAGATCGGCCAGCATCCCTTCTCCTTGCGTTTTGCTCGGGGATATGCTCATTGGATCCAGATCTCTCGTATCTGTCCCTAGCATGCTTCCTTCTTTCTTTCTTTTCCACAGAAACGCTCCTGTCTCTCCTTTTTCGTGGAGAGGCTGCTCGGTCAATGGAGGCGTTGTCGTGGCGACGATCTTTTCCCTTTTCCTCATAATGCACGGATCTCGTCCGTGAACGTAAGTCTTTCTCTTTTTCTTGGAGTTGTTTCTTCAGGTCCTGAATCTCTCGTTCCCGTCGAGTGACTTCACGGGCCAATTCCTCTGCCTCTTGCTCTTTTCTGTCAAGGCTATCTTCCCTCTCTCGATTCCTTGTGTGTCTGTGACCATCCCTTCTTGGGGGGCTCCCGTCCCGTTCACGTCGGGTGGAGGCCTCCCCATCTCTTGGTGGTGTCTTTGAGTGTCTCGCCCTTGGAGAACCATGGCGTATTAGGCGTGTATCCCTAAATTTTGGAATCTCAGGGATATCCCCCATGTCAAACCTCTTTGTTGCTGGTTTTTTCCGTGGTGCCCTTAGAACCAGAGGAGTTTTGTCCACCCTTGTGCTCTTTCTCGTAGTATACACAAGCGTGGTACCGTCATCTTCTACGTCCTGCCTTCGTGGAGTGCACAAAAGAGGCTCTAAAAGCACCATTGTTAATCTCCGTTGAGAGAGGTTGAGCTTTTTCGTTTCTTTCCCACAGACGGCGCCAATTGTACGGAGTAAATTCCACGTAACTCTGGATCACGTGCTTCCTTGAATCAACCCTCAATCTGCAAGACAGAAAAAGGGTTAGAGCACCTTTGCCTCTTGCCGGCAAAGGCCCTCCGATGCCTAAGTTAGTATCACGTACTCTAAATCACTATGCGTATGAAAATTAGGTTTCACAGCGTACCTTTTGTCATGGTTATCGTCTTGTATTTATATAGGTAGATGTTCTTCACTTTAGGCATCTCATGCCCCTGTTTCCTATTCTCTTTAGGAATCCTCTTCCTAATTGGACTTTCCTATTAGGGACGGGTCCCCATAACCTACCAGATCTCGTCTGGCAGAGGTCCTTCTTTCCACATAGGATTCTTCCCTATATGGGGTATACTCCTAATCACTTTAGGATTTCCCATATTGATCCCTTATTTCACGGGATTGCTCCTTATCTCATAAGGAACCGCTGTAGAGTATTCTGGAATGTCTCACCGCCTTATTCGTGGCGGTGCCGTGCCTCCAAGTAGCTCGGTATGACTCGTACATAACCCAGCTACGCACGCCGAGCTGAATCCATGTATCCCTGAATGCTACTTAAGCTTTACTCATAGCTTTGCTAGCTCGGCCACATCAGGGGCATTCCCTCGTGACCTATACCGAGCTAGCACATCCTGGTATATCTAATCTATTCAATTACTTTAGAAACAGCTCGGCATAGGGCTCACGTGTACCTTATATCGTGCCAAGCTATTCACCCTCTCGTGGTGAAGTTACTAGGCACGTGCTATGCCTAGTCGTAGGGCCACCAGATTTTACCCACTCCAGCTTCCATCTTACCATAACCCAAATGCCTTTTGTGCATTCCACCAAATGCCCTGTCACGCAACCGATGAGTGTCATCGCCTTCGACACAAAATTTAGAACCTCATCAATAACAAAGCCATTCTTCCCCCACCAACAAAAACAAACAGCCAACCAAACCTCAATCCCTATATCAACTCTGCCATATTCCACACCGAACCATGGGGGATTGCTGATTCAATAAAGTGTCAAGGCTAGCAAAAGAAGAACAAACTATCAAGGACCATGCAATAGCTTAATCTTCCATGAATCTTGGGGGTGTTCAAGGTAGGCCAAATCTTTGAGATAAGTTTTCAAGTTTCAAGTCAAGTCTTCATCTTTGTTGTGTTAGATTGTACTTTGAGTTTTTCATGCTTTTGCTTTCAAGTTTGTTTCTCTTCAAATTCGAGTCTGTAATGTCCTGTTGTTGTCAAGAAAGAACAAAAACCAAAAAATAGAATAAGTTTTGTAGTCCTGAACTACGCACGACCTAAATCCTTGCAAAGGGATACGTAGGCAACTCTCAGTGGTTCAGTCATAACTTTCTCAAATAATGTCACACTTTTGTGTTAGAATTCTCATAATGAACTTGAGTTCTTGCAATAATATCTCAACTTGGAATTGTTTCCCACCATCATTTGAGATTCATGATAACCACTTCACAAGGAGTAATGCTTTGACACAGAAAAAGCCTGCTAGGACAAAAACCTATGAGGGCAGCCTAGGCAAAAGTTAAGGCAAACAATCAAAAAGCTCGCTAGATCAAAATTTCAAAATATGAACTAGGAAAAAGTTAGAGCATGTAGAGATTCTCTCTCTGTGTAATTCAAAATGAAGAAAGGCATTCTTTACTTTTATTCCCTAGATAAGTATATCCCTCTGATAGCCCTTTTGAGCCTAAATCAAATTCTTTGAAAAAAAACCCAGCTAGGCAGCTATCCCCCACACTAGTGTAAAATAAGAGATATGAAAGTGCCAAGCACATGATCGCCGAAGGCATGGTAAAATTTCAAAAAGTGTCAAGCGCATGGTTGCCAGCAGCACGTCAAAATTTCAAAAGAATAAAAGTGCCAAACACATAGGCACACAAAATGCGAGTCATTGAAAGAAAAGAGAAAAAGAGAAATCAAATGAAAGAAGATGCCCATCAAAAGCAAGAAGGGGCACCAAAAGATTCTGAGATAGCTGCTAGCTCTAATAACCCAGGAAAAATGAAAATTTCGAGCCTACTACCCTTTCTTTGTCAAGCCCAAAACCTTGGCCCCATTATAACCAGAATAAAGTCCTTTCTGATTGAAAAAGCACAACTTGATAGGGAGAATTCAATGGGAACAATATAATCTCCCTTGGAAATCAAAAGTCAAAGTATCATGCAACAATTGCATCCGCCAAAGCGAAAGTTCAAACTGGAGCACCTTAGATCCTCGTCAGCATCCCTGGGGCATGGGTTCACAATAAGAAATCTTATGTTTTAATAAAATAATCTATTTAAATGAACATCATTTGATGTAGCGTAGCAATTTCAAAATCAAAAGACTCAAGTTTACGACAATTTCAAACATTAATTGTGGGGCACATTTTGCCATTTCCCGAATCCTCGAGTTTGTCATTGCTCAAATGGTCTTTTCTACCTTTCAAATTGACATAATTTTGACATAAGTCCACTTCCTTGTCAAAAGATCGATCCAGTAAAAAATAACGCATGTCTGCTATCTTTCAAATTCTCGAGTAGGCAATCTTCGCCCAGCGAGAGGTCACTTTCCTATCCTTCAAATCCATATGGCATTGTCAGCCTGGTGTTGTCAAAATCTACCCCCAGTTAATAAAGTAGTCAATCTTCACTTAAATCAAGGGTATCTTTGTAAAAATTGCTCCTTCAGAAAAAAAAAAAAATCCTTTGGTAAAATTTCTAGGTGTGACAACTAAAAAGAACAGCAATAATAACAAAAAAAGAACAGCAATAATAACAAAAACAACAACATCAATAGTAACAAAAATAACAACACAAACAATAACAACAATACCTGTATTAACAACAACACCACCATTATCAACACAAACAGTAGCAGCAGAAACAACACCAATAGCAATAACAACACCAGTAAAAACAATAGCAGTAACATCAACACAAACACAAACAAGAGCGACAATAACAACATCAAGACCATCAACAACAACAACATCAACAACACCACTACCATCAACAACAACAAAAATAATAGTACCAACAACACCAACAATACACACAACTACAACGACAATAACAACAATAACAACACCAATAGCAGTAGCAATACCAATTGTAATAGCTAAAACACCACCACCAACAACAATATGTGGACACCCCTTTGAGGATTTCTTATTTATTCGAAGTCGGCATCCGGGTTTTAGCAGATTATCCCCGAGGAACTGAACTTGATTGACTTGTGCCTCATTTTTCAGATAAGGTTTAGATATCGGCCAGTCATTACCATACTATTTTAGGTTCGGGAGCACAATTACGAGAGGAGAAGGGTTTTACGGCACCCCCCTCACACGGTTTGAAGACCGATCTCTACTAAGCTTTTGTGGGATCATATGAAATGTATGCAATTCAACCTTGAGCAAGTACGGGGAATAGGGGGATGGGAGCCATTTAATGATGAGAAGCACAACATTAGGCTACGGTGTAGGCATGTGCAACTTGAACTACAACGATGATGATGATGATATGCAAATATGAACTAATGAGGACACAAAACAAGAAGAAACGATGTTAGTATGGGCTAAACAGTTACAAATAATCAAGCAATCACCACCACTGACTGTTACAAAACCAAACCAAACCAATCTAATCCTTTGATAGGGGTTTGAGCACTCAAAGAGGGTTTAGGCGCTCAAACCCTACTCATGCTCATGATGCTTTTGACTTACTGGAAACATGTTTGAAACACTATAAACTGCTTGAAAATGATGTTTGGAAGACTAGACAGAATGATATGGCCATGTAACATAGGTTTGAGACTTGTTAATGAACCAAACAAGGCAGTAAGGACAGAATGAGTACACAATAGGTGATGAAAGGTCTCCAGAATACTCAAAACATAGTGTTGAAACTTGGTTGACCAAAATATTCTGATTTTTAGAGAGACAGTTTGAGCGCTCAAAGGGTATTTCAGTGCTCAAGCCATCTACAAGGTTTGAGCATTCTGATGCCTTCCTGCCATGATCCTGATCATCAACAGCCTCAAGATGGTATACAATGATGTAAAAGACATTGATATTCTAAAAACGTCATGAGATAATCATGAAATGTTAACTTGAGTGGGTCATATGCTTTGAACCAAGCATAAGCATGGTTAGAATGAAGGAGTAAGAGAGGATCAGATTGAAATAACTCCACAACGACATACACACACACTGTAACAAACTTGTAACATGATTTAGAGCTAGAATAAGGAACAAACAGAGACAGATTAGGAGAGTGTTTAAGAGCTCAATGAACAAGGCTTGAGCGCTCAAACCCTATCCATAGGATGCGAGTTTTTATGATTTTCTGACTTCTTTTCATACTCTTATTAACTCAAGCCAGATGATCATTGTTCAAAAGAGTGGGATGTCTCTATTTGCTTCATAAAACATGTTAGCTTCTTACTAGATGATGATGAACGTCCTTTTCATGGCTTTTGGATGCATGAATCAGTGATCAAAAGGATAATAGACTGATTTAATGACATATCAATCATCCATAAGCCATAAAAAGAAGCTACCATCGGGAGAGAAGACCAGAAATCACAAATATAAGAAGATGATCAAAACAGTTTGAGCGCTCAAAGGTAAGCCTTTGAGTGCTCAAAGGGTCTTGAGCTGATACTTTTGAAAATCATTTTTCTTCACATTTAGGACCTTGTTAGCTCATAGAAGGTATGGAAGATCTCCATGAACCCACTGGTCTCCCTTAGGATGACCAACCCGTAACTTTTACATAGCTTTTCCTACCTTGTCACTATGATCAAAGCTTGAACTTGGTGTTTTGTTGAAGGGATGGGTAATGGCTATGTTTGTAGGCGCAATGTAGGTCGTTTTGGACAGTAGAGTGACAATGTGGTCTGATTGAGTGGTTGATTGGCTAGGCAAAGGTGTATTTGAGCTTAAAGGGTGATGATCAAGTGGGTTTTGTGGGTTGTATGTGATTGAGCTTGAATTGATGGGTGGTAATGACAGAGTACTACTAGAAATGAAGTTCTAGAGAGAGAGTGGAGTTGTTCAATTGGTAACCTCTGTAGAAGAGGTGGAGTGGTGTTTATATAAAGAGAAATGGGAGGGAAATGGTGGGTTTTGAAGTTTAAGGGCCAATTTGGCTTAATAGGGGTCATTTTAGGGGCTATTATACGTATATGAGCAGCAATACGGCGGCTATACGTACCCCATGTAGCAGAATGTCATCGTTAGATTTTCTGGAAAAAATAAACTGCGCTTAAAGGGGGTTGAAGCGGTCAAAGGCATTTGAGCACAGTGGTCTATTTTGGCTTATCTTGATAATTTGAGGGGTATTTTGGTCTTTTAGGTTGGTTAGGGTTGTTTGGAAAGGGTTTAGGGTGGTTTTGCGGTGATTTGGTGAGTTCAAGCCTTGATCCGAGCTTCGAGGTATACACGGTTGGTCTATCTCATCATCAGGAATGCTTGATAAGTTTCTTGGGTCAAAATCGGGATGTCCACACAATATAAATACTAACACAAACGACACCTATACACATAATACCAAAAAAAAACAAACAACAACACCAACATAAACAACACCACCAACAACTGCATCAACACAAACAAGAATAAAAACAACAAAAGCAAAAATAACAAATACACAAACAACACCAAAAATAACAACAAAGAAAGAAAAATACCACCACCTGGAAACAGTAAAATCCAATTACATGGAAAAATACCCAAGAACGTACAAACCACGTGCTCAGCTTAGACACCAAGTGAGGGTGGTTCAACTCGGGGGGACCACATGAAGGTTCCCCAAGGTATGGCCGAGCAGGGTAGGACAAATGTGCAGCCATGATAGTACCACGAGATGGTGGCAGCACCATGAAAAGGTGCACAAGGCCAGTGCTGAGCAAGGTATCTGGTCGGCAACATCATATATGGATGGGTGAGGAGATTGCCGAGTTTACCACCTAGGTGATAAGGTTGCGGGTCATTCTAGAAGGATTTAGAATAGCTTCTTACATGATAAGAGGTAAATCTCGAGAATTAAGGGATTAAGCTTCCATATTGGGCAAGAAGTCCAATATGGATACAGAATCCTTACAAGAAGGGAATTCTAATTGTATTGCCATATGGGATGAATCCCATAAGGGAAAGGACTCCTAATGTGAATAGGATTTTTGGACAACAAGCACCCTTCATCTATAAATAAGGTTCAATACCCTTGAAAAACGGTACGTGGTAATTCGTATTTACATGTTTTACGCGTTTTATGGTTTCCTCCTAGTACGTGATACTAACTTAAGCATCAGAGGGCTTTTGCCGACGAAAGGCAAAGGTGCTCTAAACTTTTGTCTGTTTTACAGCGCTATGGTTCCAGTGAGGTGGCATGTGTTCGATCTTTTAAAGGCGTGGAAATAGCAAACTTTGATTTTTCCCCTCTATAATTGGTGCCGTCTGTGGGAAACGAGAAATTCGAAGGAGATCAACAATGTTGAGCCATAGCGCACAAACGCCACGTGATGGTAATGGCAAGAAGAGGGTTGGTCAGAAGAGAGCAAATATGATGTCCATCATCGGAGGACAAGGCCTCAAACACCATTGAAAACGATTAAGAACTCATTGCTATGATCGAGTAGGGAAGTCAAGAATTCCTCGCTGTGATGGAATAGTGTGATCAAGAACTTCCCCACTAGAAGGGAGAGAGAAGTTTCCAAGAAACAGTAGGGGAAGGTTAAAATCTTTGAGGGAAAATAGGAATAGTCCCCAGATTCCTCTACAATAAAGGAGGAGAAAATCAAGATTACAAAGAAAACATGTCGAGTGAATGAATTACAAAGTTGAAGAACTCACCCGACAAGTTAACAAACGTGAAAAAAAGATCAACGAAGAAGATTAAAAACAAAAAACATCATGATAGGGAAAGATCAGCCACTCCCTGCCGTGATAAGGAGAAGAGGCGTAGAAACCCTTCAAGAGAAAGGGGGGATTTGAGAAGTAAATGGGCTCAAGGCTACGAAAAGAAGTCTTGAGTGAAACAAACAACAAGCTAAAGAGCTTGCTCGTCAATTCACCTAACATGAACAGGAGATTAGAGAGCCTAAACAACACCTATGGGAGGCAAAAAAGATTCACATTCTTGAACTTGTATCGAGCAATAAAGGTGAAAACACACAAAACTAGCTGGAAGGACTCTCCACAAAAAAGGAGAGAAAAAAATAGATCATCTAGAGAGCACGGGCCCCGAAAGCATGTAAGGGACATATACGAGAGACCTGGTTTAATGATCGACAGGCATAGATTTGGCTGAGCAAAAGGGCACTAGACTGCATGAGAAGCAGCAATGAAAGCCCTAACCAGATTGTTGCCTCACCTTTGGCAAAGTGAGTATAAAAGGAGAAACCCCCGAGTAGGGTTAAACACAGTGCATTCGTGCTCTACAAGGTGAAGCACGGATCTCATGGCGCACGTCCAACAAGCTATGTCCTTGCACGAAGGTGACAATACCCTATTTTAAAGGATGTTTCCTTCGAATTTGGGAATAGTGACGCTAGCTTAGTATCATATGGAAATAACTTTTTTGAGTAGCGTACTAATCATCTCTTGATGAGCCGAGCATTATCGAGGACATGTGATGTACTGCTCTCTATTGAGAAAGAGAAAGAAAGGTGAAATGATACCAAAATACGCAAAGAGGTACTAGAAACCTTCAATGAGATTGAAGAATGTAACAAGGCATATGCATTGGTAAAAGCCTACCAGTGGTAAGGAAGCTACGAGAGTCCCCTGCCATGGGTCCAGCATAATCTCTTGCCATATTATTGGAGAAATTTTGGCACCATGCCATAGAGGAGCTGAGATCCTAAGAAGATAAAGGAAATTGCACGTTGATTGGCCAAGGAACCCCACGAAGAAGGTGGTTCATGCTGAGCACAAGTCCTAAGAAGAAAAGGAATGTGTGTCGAACAGAAAAAGAGCAAAAATCCTATGAAGAAAAGGAGTTTGAGCCAAACAAAAAAGAACATGAGGGTGAGTATTCTTGACGCATAACAAGGATATCATCGAACGGCCATGAGAAGGCAGCAGATTTGGATCATGAGTAAAGATCCAAAGAAGGCAATACAGGCTAAACTCAACGCTTCAAAGTGTGTATTTGTGGTTAGCCAAAGAACATTCTTTGATCAATTGAAGGATGAGATCCTCAGAGCAAAACAACAACTTCACATTGATCGGCTATGGAGACCCATGAAGAAGGAAGGAATGGGGAGCATAATTTCTCCTCGACAGTGACACTACCACCAACTCAGAGGCATGCAAGAGCCGATCGTCCTGGTCTTCGAAAAAAGGAATTTGTTGCGCAGGATCTTGAAGAGTAGAGGTTGTGATTGGATGGGTATGCATGGAGCAAGAGGTCAAGAGTAGAAATCGTGATCCGTTCTCCCAAGGCACTGTTATGGGAGCAAGTGGCTCGGTTCATATTTAGTTCTTAAAATGAACATAGCTGATTATGAGACTCTGCTTGCTAAGAGATTGAGGGTCTACTGTGGCTCATAGTTGGTCGTAAACCAGACGAATGTGCTACTCGGTGTATGCAAACTAGATGCTAATTAGATAAACAGGAGGAAGTTTATGTGAAATAAAAGACCTTGGGTAAAGTGTCTACATAAAATTCAATGGACTTGGATTTAGGACCAAGCTCGATGGATCCAATCATGGAATCCCCATGAGAGGGTATGTACATCCTAGTGGTAAAAAGGAAACATATTGGATCATGACCACCTTGTTTGTGCGCACCACGTGATGGAGCAGAAGTTTCTATATGAGATTCACGAAAGGACATATGGAAGTAACATTAGTGTTAGAACCATAAGCTCACCAAGCAACATTCTAGAGATAATGATGACCCTAGTTGGATGCACAATGTGAAGGTGTAAAGTACTAAGGCTGAGCAAGGAATTGGTTGGTTGGACCACGAAGAGTGCATGGTGATTCTGTCGAACAAATAGAGAGATGCACAACGATTAATGTGTACCATGATTCAATGCCCTAAGTGGAGAATTTTGTGGAATACCATCATTACAAATGTCTAGAGCGGAATTATCCTCGAAGGGATTAAGAAAAGGCTTGAGAAAAAGAAAAGCAAGTGGCCGGAAATATTGCCAAATGTGCTTTGGGCATACCAAACTAGGCCCATAAGGTCAAATAAAGAAACCCTGCAATCATTGGATTACGGGATGGAGCCTAACATTCCTCTCGAAGCAGGAATAGCAAATAATCAATCCTTTTGGGGTTGAGGAGAGGGGTAACGATGATGCCCTGACTAACGACTTATGCCAAAAAATGAATAAAAAACCAAGAGCTATAATAAGGGGGGGGGGGGGGGGGGGGGGTGTACATTAGCACGAGTTCAGTGACCTATTCCTAAGAAAAGTGCTTCGCAACAAAAAAAAATTCCACAAATGGGAAGTTCGGCCCAAACTAGGAAGAGGCATACAAGAGATAACTAGAATCGGAGTTCATCCCCTAGCAGACTTGGATAGGAATCCAATGCCATTGCCATGTAACAGATAAGTAGTCATACTCATTGTAGTTTATTTATTATTTAGCTACGAGTTGCTATTGTGTGGGGTATTTTCCAAGAACTACAGAAGATGTATAGACTAACTCGTTCGAAATTGTCACGTGCCCATGCACTTGGGAAGAAGCAACGAGTATTGCTTGGTGGCTATACGAATAAACTTAAGTAGGAAGAAACTTGGGAGCAACAACAACAACAACAACAACAACAGTAGCAACAACAACAACAAACACAACAGCAACACAACCAACAACAGTAAAGGCTACACCAGTAACAACACTACAAGCAGCAGCAGCAAGAACAACATCAAAAAGAACACTAACAACAGCAGCAATACAAACAACAATAATAAAACCAACATCATCAACAACAACAACAACAAAAATAGCAACGTAGGAAGCCCTAAGACTGGGCACGGTCCAGATCTTTCTTGACCTACACGAGGACCTGATTTTCTATAACTGGAGATATGTAGGAAGCCCTAAGGCCGAGCACGGTCCAGATCTTTCTTCTATATACTTTCCCACTTGTATTTCAAATCATCTCATCCAATAAATTACATTTTCATATAGAATATTAATTTTGTTCTTCTCATTGTATATATGTCTCCATTTACTATCCTCACAAGTCTTCAATCACTTATTTTGTTTTGAAAAGTTTGTTCCGAGTGCTGAAAGGGCAAGATAGGGTGCTCCGGCTTTCCTACACGTAACAGTGAATTACCGAATCTTTTC
>CM037154.1:28251731-28265361 GCA_020921065.1 Vaccinium darrowii
TTATGTGAATCTCATAAAAGGAATATTTTATGAAAGGATAATATTGGAGTTGTTTTCCCCACTGATAAAATGTAGTAGTTTTCCTATAGATTTTAGGATGATTTTATGAAAATTTCATAAAATCACTTTTACATTTTATGCGTTGAGATTGGAATGTCATAAAATGTGAGATTTTATGTCCAAAAAATTTGTTGAAGAACACACCCTTAGCCCTTAAAATTGATTCTTTTTCTCGAAAACATTTTCAGTGCCTGGTGGCAGCGCCATCTTATCCGTACAAAACTTTTGGACGGTTCAGATTGCTCACTCCCTCTCTCTCTCTCCCCCATCTTTTTTTTTTTCTCCTTAAAATCTGAGCCGTCCAAAATACTTTTGACAGCCGAAATGTGCGCTCAGACACCATATAGATGGTGCCCATTTAGCACCAAAGAATTTCTCTTTTCCATAGGTACTTTGGTACAGTCTCATCTCTGTTGCTTTGGCAAAAAGCACCAAATTGATTTACTCCAATTTTTAAAATTTTTTTGATAAATAAAAAAAATTCATTGTTATTTAATATCTAGCAAAAAATTATGAGAATTAGACATGACTACTATAAAACTGTGTCCCAATTTGGTACCTTTGTCCAACTCTTATAGTAGTAATTTTTTTCCCGTAACCAAGTGTCCGGGTCAATTTTCTCACACCTTAATTAATTCTGAGTGACCGATCTTACTGTCTAACACATAGTGATAGTATCAAGTAAAATTCTAGTAGTCATGTTTAATTTTAGTAAATAGTGTGAATTGATGAGGGATAAATTCTACTAAAGTATTAATAAGTAAAATTTTCATTGCTTTAGTGCATAAGAGCATCTCCAATAGAGGCTCTCCTAGCTAATTTGTTGAGCCGAATTGACATATTGAGGGGAAATTTTGTAATTTATGTCCCCTTTTTCTCAAAAGGTTGTACTGTTTGGAGGGACCCATCCACCTTTTTGTCACATCCACTCCTCAAATTTAATTTTGGCTCAATAAAATTGTTGAGCCGAAATTAATTTTGTTGAGTGGATGTGACAAAAAGGTGGATGGGTCCCTCCAAACAGTACAACCTTTTGAGGAAAATGGGACATAAATTACAAAATTTTCCCTCAATATGTCAATTCGGCTCAACAAATTAGCTAGGAGAGCCTCTATTGGAGTTGCTCTAACAGGGTACCCTATATGTAATATGTGGCGGTGTCTAAACACGCATTTCAATCGTACAATTTTTTTTTGGATGGTTCAGATTTCTCTCAAACCCTTCACTTCTCTTTTCTCTTTAAAATCCGAACCGTTTAACACATTTTTTAACGGTCAAAATGCACACCGACTACTGTCACATGTATCCGCCCGCACCCAAAAATTTCTTGGTCTATGTGGTTTTCATAATGAGTTATGGTTTGGCCAATTCTATTCGCAACCGAGGAATGGCTAAATTCAGCCCACTAAAAACTGAAAAAAGAAATTGCTACCTTTTAACCCATTTTTTTTTACTAAAGACAACCAATAGATTTCCAAAACTTTCCCAATCTATCCCTCTACCCCTCTCTTTCCTAACATTTCATTTCTACCCAAACTATCCCTCCTATCAATCTAATCCCTAAAATCCCTCCATCGTTTCCATCGTCTTCTTCAACAAGAACACCCACAAAAATGGCAGTGACCGCTCCTCCTCTTCTTTCCTTCCTCTCCTCTCTTCCCTTCCCCTCTGTACTCTCACTGCCTCTCACTCCCTCCGCCTCCTCCGTTCTTGCGTCCATTTTCTCGAATTGCAGATGTTTCACTTCGCCTATTTTTCTGATTCATCTCAGCGCCGACGCTTTTCATTTCAAACATACGCCAGTTGAATATAAGTTTGGATGCAATTTACACAGTCATTTAGCTTAGATTAGAAGAAGGCATGTCGAAGCTGTGGAAGAGGATTGCAGGTTTGTTCGGGAACCGATCAATGGCGGGTGTCGACAAATCAGGCAACTGCTACTTCGCCAGAACAGAACAGATAGATGGCGTCAGTAAGTGGGTCTCTCTCTCTCGTCCATTCCTTGATGTGTGTATTTGATATGAGAAAAAAGGGCTAATTACTCCGACCTTAATATTTTGCAAGTACTTTTGTTAATTGTTCCTAATGTCTTGAATTGGGTCTGTTAATATGCCTTCAATTAAGTGTTTACAGACATATATGTTGCTGGGAAAATGGTATTCGTGGCTCTTCCAGTTGATACTGTAGTTCCAGCTAAAATTAGCACTTTCTGTGAAATATTTCTTGAGCAATGTAGTTTTCCATCTTCTAAAACTAGAAAGTGATCCTTTATTGGTTATATATGTAGTTTGGGAAATTTGAAAATATTGCGAGCAGTATGTGGAGCTTGTGCAGAAAGTATACGAACTGCTTGTTTTAACATCAGAATTTCAACTTTTCCTTTTTCCTTGGTTATGGTTGGGGATGATTATAAGCACTTTAATGATGCAAGTCATTTTGGTTTATAAGGAAAGAAATGTAGTTTATGTTTCTTTCGTTGGTAATTGGTGATGCGAAATCTTATTGCGAGGTTCATTGCGTGTACACTTCAAGTATAGGTAGGCTTTCATGTTCAGTTATTTTTAGTGATTTTCTCTCCATTTAAAATTGTCTTTCACAGGGTTACGAAACCTGGTGATTAATTGAAGAAGCTTGGTGAGAGTAGAATAATAGATTTGGATTCAATTAATCTCCTTGATAATTGAGCACTCCACGATTCCGGTTTTATAAGAAGTATTGCAATTTTCTTTGTTCACTGCAGGTGTTTGATGAAAAGCCCCATTGATTTCTTGCTACTAGGTCTAGAAAGCTAGTATGATTCTCCTGTAGGGATCCAAACGCTTGAAAGCAACATGGGTTTGACATTCACCAAGCTTTTCAGTCGGCTTTTCGCGAAGAAAGAGATGCACATCCTTAGGGTTGGTCTCGATGCCGCTGGTAAGACCACCATTTTGTACAAGCTTAAGCTGGGGGAGATTGTGACCACCATTCCCACCGTTGGTAAGACCTATTCTTCAAATAGTAAATGTTCGGGTTCAGATCTAACGTTTATTGAATTGTTAGTATGACCTAATTATCTAGTTTTCTTGCTCTATAGGCATGCTTTTTTGTGATAAATCGAATAAAAGAGGGAGCTAATTCCTCAGCTTTTATCACTATTGAGCTGAGTAGTACACTTAGATATTGAATCCAATGTTTCGCTCCTAATCAACTAGATATTCAACTTAGTTTTGTTCAACAAGTCCTTTTGAATAATTGTTCTTTCACTCTTTCTCTATTAAATTGAATAATCGGCCGTATTTCAAATGCTACAAAACTACCTGCTGCTGAATAGTAGACTTTGTTTGATTCCCCTCCTGATCATCTGGCTATTCAACTTAGCTTGTTCAACATGTCCTTTTGAATAATTGTTCAATTACTCTTTCAGTATTAAATTGAATAATCGACTGTATTTCAAATGCTATAGGTAGCTGACAGCCAGCACATAAAAAAAACCCGTTAGAACCTTATGACATGAACCTTAATCATACAACGAGACATGCTAGGGCGTTCCCTTTAAGCGACGCGTTGTGCCTGCCTTCGGGTGCTTCGAAAAATGGGCAAGGGGCGCCACATCGGCGCCCGGGTGTGGTGAGAAGTGAGCAAGGGTTCTCGCGCGTGCCTGGACGAGCGCGGGTAAAGAAGCTAGCCCAGGATTATAGGATCCGTTTAGCAACTTGGAATATAGGGACTTTAACGGGTAAGTCTAGGGAGCTAGTTGATACCATGATTAAGAGGAGAATTAGTATAGCTTGCCTTCAGGAGACTAAGTGGGTAGGGGAGAAGGCTAGCGAGATAGAAGACACAGGGTATAAGCTTTATTATACGGGTAAGGATAGGCATAGAAATGTGGTAGGCATCATAGTAGATAAGCACCTTAAGAACTCGGTAGTCACAGTCATGAGGAAAGGAGATCGGATTATTTTAGTTAAGCTTGTGATTGGAGAGAGCATAGTGAATATTATTAGTGCTTACGCGCCCCAAGTTGGCTTGGATGATCTCACTAAAGAGCAACTTTGGGAACAGATGGATGATGTGGTTCAAGAGATACCTTGTGGAGAGAAGCTTTTTATAGGAGGAGATTTCAATGGTCATGTGGGAGTGCAGAGGCAAGGGTATGAGAAGGTACATGGAGGATTTGGATTTGGTGACCTAAATGAAGGGGGTAGGAGGATTTTGGATTTTGCGGTAGCTGGTGACCTTATAGTTGCGAATACTCTTTATAAGAAGCGTGAGGAACATTTAATTACCTTTAAGAGCGGAGCCAATAGAAGCCAGATCGACTACGTCCTTGCTAGAGGCGCAGATCGCTTGTTATGTAAGGATTGTAAGGTCATTCCTGGAGAGTGCCTAGTGGCACAACATAGACTTTTGGTGTTAGATATTGGTCTCAAGGGGAATAATAGACCGAGAAAAGAAACTAGAAGCCCACGGACTAGATGGTGGTTCTTAAGAGGAGAGAAACTAGAGGTGTTCAAGGAGTGTATGGGCCAAGAGGTGGAGTGGGGAGGAGAAAGTGATAGTGATAGTATGTGGAATACAATGGCTGACGGGATTAGAAGAATATCAAAAGAAGTTCTTGGGGAGTCAAAGGGGAAAGGTCCAAGCTCAAAAGAGACATGGTGGTGGAACGACGAGGTTCAAACCATGGTAAAAGCCAAGAAGGATTGCTTTAAAAAGTGGCAGAAGGACCGGAGTGTGGAAAATTTTCAGAGGTACAAGCAAGCTAATAGGGAAGCTAAGAAGGCCGTTAGTGAGGCTAAGTTGAGAGCCTACGATGATTTTTATGCTAGACTTGATAGTAAGGATGGAGAAAAGAATATATATAAACTCGCCAAACTAAGAGAAAGGAAAGCTAGAGACTTCTCTCAAGTTAAGTGTATAAAAGGTAGTGATTCAAAAGTGTTAGTGAAAGATGAGGAGATCAAGGATAGATGGAAGATGTATTTCGAGAAGCTGTTAAATGAGAAACATAAGGAAGCTTTGGTGAGGAGGAAGTTGATGTCCCTAGCGAGAAAATAGAATACGAGTTCTATCGGAGGATACAAAAGTTCGAAGTGGCCAAGGCCTTGAAGAGGATGAAACCGGGTAAGGCCTTAGGACCAGATGATATCCCCATTGAAGTGTGGAGAAGCCTAGGTGACTTGGGGGTGACTTGGTTGACAAAATTGTTCAACAAGATTATTTTATCTAGGAGGATGCCCGACGAGTGGAGGAGGAGTACCTTAGTACCTATCTACAAGAATAAAGGGGATATTCAAAGCTGCAACAACTATAGAGGTATTAAGTTGATGAGTCACACGATGAAGTTGTGGGAAAGAGTTATTGAGCATCGATTGAGGATGGTGACTACGGTGTCGGAGAAACAGTTTGGGTTCATGCCTGGAAGATCAACTATGGAAGCTATTTACTTACTAAGGAGATTGGTAGAAAGACATAGGTCAACAAAGAAGGATCTCCATATGATTTTCATAGACCTGGAAAAGGCCTATGATAGGGTGCCTAGAGACATTATATGGTGGGTTCTGGAGAGAAAGGGAGTGACCAGAGGCTATATTGACGTGGTTAGAGACATGTATGAAGGGGCAGTCACTGCCATTAGATCACCAGCAGGAGAAACGAGTGAATTTCCCATTACAGTAGGATTGCACCAAGGGTCTGCCTTGAGCCCGTACCTTTTCGCGTTAGTTATGGATGAATTGACTAGGCACATTCAGGAGGATATCCCATGGTGTATGTTATTTGCAGATGACATTGTCCTTGTAGATGAAACGGCTAGTGGTGTTAACACTAAATTAGAAATTTGGCGGGAAGCATTGGAGTCTAAGGGCTTTCGGATAAGTAGGAGTAAAACTGAGTATATGGTCTGCAAGTTTAGTGATACCAGAAGTACATATGAGGAAAGAGTGAGGATCCAAGATCAGGAGATACCAAAGAGGGACCATTTTAGGTATTTAGGATCTATTATTAGTCAAGATGGAGAGATTGCGAATGATGTGACTCATAGGATCCAAGTGGGGTGGCTCAAGTGGAGGAGTGCTACTGGTGTACTGTGTGACAAGAGGGTACCAACAAAATTGAAAGGAAAATTTTATAGAACTGCCATAAGACCAGCGATGCTTTACGGGACAGAATGCTGGCCTATTAAGAAGCAGCAAGTGACCAAGATAAGTGTAGCGGAAATGAGGATGTTGAGGTGGATGTGTGGTAAGACTAGACGAGATAGGATTAGAAATGAAACAATTCGCGAGATGGTAGGCGTAGCACCTATAGAGGAGAAGTTAAGGGAAAATAGGCTAAGGTGGTTTGGGCATGTCTATCGTAGACCAGCGGATGCAGTAGTTAAGAGAGTGGATAAGATAGCTTTGGGTAGAAACGCACAAGGGAGGGGAAGACCCAAATTGACATTAGATGCGGTAGTACGCAAAGATCTGAGTACACTAGGTTTAAATGATGAAGCAGCACTGGACAGAGCTCAATGGAGAAAAAGGATTCATGTAGCCGACCCCAATTGATTGGGACATAAGGCTTGGTTTGGTTTGGTTTGGTTAGCTCTCCTACAAAGAATATTCCGTTTTACTGAATCAATTTTATTGATTCTCAGTTGTACTTCATGAAGAGCTGTCTATGATCGATTCCTGGATTCTTTTTTATGTTTTTTGACCTTAGTATCTATGTAAGCCATTGAGATTGGGATTGCGGTTAGTGACACAATAGTGTTATTGAGCCACAAAGGTAGTAAATGCTTACCTTGGCAACGAATGCCTGGCTTTTGAAAGGGAGTAGAAGCTTATAAGATCAGTTACTGTATGCCTCTCCCCACTAGGGGGTACTCATTTGGATACGAGTGACTTGATGTCTCCCTTAGTTAAGAGTCGAGCCTTTGGCTATTGAGAATTCTTGCAAAGCCACTGATGTTAAAAAAATGCTTACCTTCAGCATAGATGCTTATCTCCCTGGTGGAGTCCCCATTAGGGTACAAGTCTGCCAGCAGGTCAGTTCTAAGGCGCTGTTCACTTGAATAAGACACACACGTCACGCAAGTATGTTTATATTTGAAAGGAATCTATCTAATTGAACTGAGTTAATATTTTATTTAAGGACAGAGGAAGTCTCAGCCTTGCAGCCTTTCGGGTGATTAGATGGACATATGAGGCAATTAGTAAAACCATTATACTGATTGGGGTAAAGTTATCTTACAATTATGGAGTCAGAACTCAGGGTTCACTTAGATTTTGATGCAATCATACATGTAATTTGTGCTGTGACAAGTGGAAGTTTATGTGGGAAGCATTATTATCAACAATGTTGTATTTTGCCTTGATTTGGTTATAGAAGTGTGGTTATTTTATTTGCAAAGTGGGAATTCTGCAGGCTTTAATGTTGAGACTGTTGAGTACAAAAATAATAGCTTCACTGTCTGGGATGCCAGTGGCCAGGACAAGTTAATCAAGTTAATCAGTCGATTCAAAGAGTTCTGAGGTAGAAGTAGTGAAATAGGTAAACTTATACATAGATGAATTTGTGCATACCCCACCTAGGTCTCCCTATATTAGTTAAGCATGGGTACTTAGTTAAGCAAGTTAATCAGTCAACTCACATCATTGTTGTTGCTTAAAAAATGCGATTATAATTTGCCTGCATGTTTAGACGGTCAGAATTCATGGGGGTTGAACCTTATTTTGTTTCCTAGTTTGATGGACATATTTTACTTGAAGAGATTGGAAAAAATCGGTGTATATTTTTGTGAGATAAGTAATGATGTTTACGCATGTTTCGGTCACTTTGGCTATGCACACACAGACATAGCCGGACTTTTATATGCTACTTTGGCTCCGCTACGGCTAAGTTCACTCCTTGTACTTGAATTGGACAATTTCAAATTGATTCCAGGATCACATCATCTACTGATACACATCATAGACTAGCAGAACTTCCATTCTCCATATTAACCCAAGCACATACACATAAACTATGCATTCTCTAGTTCATTTAATGTCCATGGTTTCTTGATTATTGAATTAGAATCACGAACGTAATTTATTGTGTTATCTTCTAAGTCTCCTTCTTACATTGTATGTAGGTCGATTGGTTGAAGAGAAGATGGGTAATTCGTCACTTTTTGCTCAAGATGGAGATTATGATCTTGCTAGTGTTGGTTGGAACTCAATTGAAGTTTTTTCCATCAATGGCACCATTTTTTGTATCAACATATATATGTAATTGGGCAACTTAGTTTTGAGATACTTGAATGCCTATGATCTCCTTGCCAATGTTATATAAGTAGCTACTCGCTTCTATTTTGAGATGCCTACTAGTTTGTATGGAACAATGTGTTAATAGAAGGTATTTCTTATTGGCAATTGGCTCGACGATTGATTTTTGTTTTCGTTTCTGATTATGCTATTCAAAATGAAAGGATTAGGATGGAATGAACGGTATGATGGGATCATCAAATATAGCATGATAAAACATGAAAAAAAAGAAAAAAAAAAGAGTACCACACTCTTGGGGTTGCGTCTGAAATAAAAAAGAAAGAGTACCACGCTCACAACGATTTCAATTTTTAGATTATGAATTACACTCCATTGTTCAGATGTTAAAACATGAAACTGAATGCATAATTCATAACTAAAAATTTGAAATCAAACACATAGCGCATATGTAAAAATATGGATTAGTGGAGGCTGCATGCATCTTAAAAATCTACTCTCTCTCTCTCTCTCTCTCTCTCTCTCTCTCTCTCTCTCTCTCTCTCTCTTGTTTTTTATGAAAATAACGTTGTTTTTGAAACTATTAACCAATCTGCCATTGTTTTCAAACTATTTATAAAACTACCGTTTTCTCTGCTGTTTCAAAATATTTATAAAACTACCGTTGTTTTGTACTTCTTATTTTCAAACTGAGATCTTTAACCACTTCTCATTCTCAAACTTAGAAGTCTCGTAAAATTTCATCCAACATGTCCCCCGTCCAACATGGATGTTTGGCTAGCATGTTCATACATACTTCTCATGTTTAAAATGAGAAGTCGTTGAACATCTCAATTTGGACCTGAGAAGTATTTAAAATTTCTGGTATACTAATTGAAAATATACTGCTCATATTGGACCTGAGAAGTACTTTAGCTCTTATTTTTTCCCCCTTCTCCAACCAAAACATTACATCATTCATTTTTCTCAACTAAAAAGAAAGAGTACTAGATTTCAATTTTTAGAATATGAATTATACTCAATGATTCAGATGTTAAAAATTAAATACTAAGGTGAAGATGTTAAAAATTAAATATTAACTAATAATTCGAAACTTAAAATTTGGAATGAAACACAAAATGTAGAAATCAAAATATGAAATAGTGAGGCTGCGTTCATATTTAAAAAGATGTGTACAAGGGGCATACCCCAGGCAAACCAAATTGAAAAATTACAAATAATGTATAAGGACATTGGTGCATAGAGAGGTCGACAAGGACAACATTATAAGTGAAGCAATGAGGGTGCCGTTCAATACAATAACGATTCACCCATCACAAGTGTAGACACCCCGATTTTGAACCCAGGATGCACTCAAGCATTCCCGATGATGAAATAGACCAATCGTGCATACCTCAAGGCTAAGAACAAGGCTTGAACTCACCGAACCACCCTAAACCATTCTAAACCCTCCTATAACAACCTTAAACCAACCAAAATGACCAAAATACCCTTCAAACCATCCATAAACCATTTCAAAACAAACCCAAGCCTACACCATCTTCTAGTACATTCAAAACCCTCTTTATTGATATATAATATGTCCCAATCCATTTTGAAATGAGGGAGAAGTGTCCGTTTTGCCAAAATGACTTGTTTTCCCGACCTTCTGAGAGTAAAATGGTCACATACTTGGATGTACAAATTATCTTGGGTTCAAACCACTTGGGTTAGAAAGTACACTCGACAAGCTTTCCAACGCTTCAAACCACGCATGAAACGGAGTTCGGCAGCACCCGGGGCGGCCCCGCAAAGTTTTACCTTTTGAGCAACAGCCTTGAGCGCTCAAGGCCCCAACCTTGAGCGCTCAAACCCAAAAATCCCACCTTGAGCGCTCAAGCCCACGGCTTTGAGCGCTCAACTCTGATCCAGATCAATTTTTTGCAGAGCATCTAATCATGATATTCTACTGCAAGAGGAGCGTCTACCTATGTTTTCTACTGCCTAAATACACTTCCTAGACCCTTGAACATCTCCTCAATCACCCCCCAAACCCAATTCAAAAATTAAACCCATTTCCCTCCCATTTCTCTCTCTATATAAACCTCCTCCACTCCCTTGACTGATCTCTTACACACTCTCACACCCTTCATTAGCCCTCTCCACTCTCTCTCATCACTTCAATCACGTTTTAGCCTTTCTCTCCTCCATAGCCACCACCCTCCATCATCTTCAACCTCCAAAACACCCAAAAATCTCATCTTTAAGACCAAATACACATGGGTCTTTAAGATACCAACTACAACAGCCCCTCTCTCACTCTAATAAGCCATTTACAGCCCATACATTCCATCAATTTCGTCAAAACCTAGCTCTTCCATCAAAACCCACCTCATCCAAGCCAAAATCACCATTTTAAGCTCAAATACTCCATCATCCACTCAATCAATCACTCAATCAGCCTTACACTCACACTCCTCTGTCCAAAATACTTCATCTATAGCCCATAAACACAGCCACTACCCATCCATTCATCAAACCACAAGTTCAAGCCTTAATCAAGCCAAAAGGTAGTTAAAACCATGTGAAAATCACTGTTTTGGTCTTGCTGAGGGGGACCAGTGGGCTCATTCAAGTTCTTCATACTTGAAATGAGCCTACAAGGTCTGAAAAGTATCAAGAAAAGCATTTTATTTTGAGCTTGAGCGCTCAAGGTCTTACCCTTGAGCGCTCAATCCACTTTGAGCGCTCAAACCCCAACAGAAAGTCAGTCACAGTGTTTCAGCCATAACTTTTTACTCCGAACTCCGTTTTGGGCGTTTTATATATCAAAACGTAGATAATTTGAAGGGCTACAACTTTTTAGTTTTATGTTCTTCTCATTTCTATATCAAAACCCTCCAAAACATGCAAATAGTGTCGGAAAGACAAATAATTTTGCTCAAGATGGTGTTCTAAGTCCTATTTCTCTCTTTCATTGTCATTTTCTTTGTTTATATAATTCCACCATCGAATTGTACATTGCACAAGCATCCACCATCACTTGGTTCGTATTTGAATACTTGTTTATGTGTTTTCCCATTCCCATACTCCCCGTTATTTGCTCAAAATTGATCTTCAAACATTTCCAAAATCTCACAAAATGTTGAGTAGAGACCGGTTCACGGACCGGGTGAGAGGGGTGCCGTAAAACCCTTCCCCTCTCGTAACCAAACTCCCGAATCCGAGAAATCTTTGGTTCCGCCATGATCAGTGAAATCTTTTTCAATGGGCAAACGAGTAATTTTTTATCGGTTTCTCGGGTTCGGACCTCAAATCCGGGTGGCGACTCTAACAATCTTCAATCTTT
The DNA here is from genome assembly GCA_020921065.1 of Vaccinium darrowii. Classification (NCBI taxonomy): domain Eukaryota; kingdom Viridiplantae; phylum Streptophyta; class Magnoliopsida; order Ericales; family Ericaceae; genus Vaccinium; species Vaccinium darrowii. The sequence goes on from CM037154.1 coordinate 28,263,351, forward strand.
TCAAACGCGAAACCGCACCGATCCCGGTGGGCCGTCCACAACAAGTCTGTGCACATTTCAATTCAAAGGGGTACTAACATTTTTTTGACCCTGTCGTGCACACTCTCTTCTTCCCACTCTGTTTGCTTACAAATCTCATCCTTGGCCTACAAGCTTTTCCTAATTTTCTCAAAGGCCTTGATTGCAATGACATAACCATGTGGCTATCACGCGTTGAAGCGTCACACTGAAAAAAGCAAAAAAAAAAAAAGAAAATACATTATCCCACAAAAAATACATATTGATCAGCAAACACCAAGTTTTAACAATTGAAAACATGACCCAAAAAAAAATTTCGGTAAACCCATGACAAAAATTCCATTATTAAAAAATGAATTGTGACTTGCAATTCGGATATTACAAATTGAATGATCAAAAGATGAAGTTTATATAAGTTCAATGATCAAAACATCAAGATTTAACAATTGAAAACATGTCATAATTTCAAATATTAAAAAATAAAATATTTACTACTATTCAGACATAAACAATTAATTTAAATCTTCATATCCTACAACTCTGTGTTCAGATTTTATAAGTTGAAGTATCGCCTTAATTCATATTCTAAAATTTGATAGGTGTATAAAATTCGGTTTCAAACATATGAATCAATTGGCGAGAATTTAAACCTAGTTTTTTCAAACTTTTTTTCTTGTTACAAAATTCGAAATAATGTACGTACTTCAAACTTTAAAGAATGAAAACTACGTGCAACTTCAACACTGGGAATCCGAATTTCAAATGACGAAAACGCGAGAGACAAATCTGGGTCTTACCTCTTTGCTCGTTTTTGGCTCCCAAACCACCATTTTCTTGCCATCATCTTCCATGTCGACCTCCTTGTAGCTTGTAATTGAAAAATTTACCCTCATTTCCGTTTCTTCCATTTCAAAAAAGGAGCATTGTAGGTCAAGGTCAAATGTAGTGAAGAACCTTCCATGGAAACCTCCATTGGATTCTCCATTGAGGGAGAGGTGAGGAATGAGAGGAGGGGAGTGAATGTTCTTTAGGGTTTAAGGTGGGAGATGGAGATGTGGGAGAAGAGCAGAGGAGGTTTTTTAGGGCATGTAATGGGAAGAAGATGAAGAACAAGATCTGTGCTCTTGAGTTCTTCTTCTTTTTTTTTTTTTTTTTGATAGATGGATTGGGGATAAGATGGAAAGGGGTTGTAGAAATTTTGTGGTTGTCTTTAATTGATTTGTGCTTTTTGCATCCCACTCATTAAGGACAAAAAAGTCTTTTCACGCAAGGACATTTTTGTCTACCACTAATTAAATGTTAGTGGATTGAATTTAGCCATTTCTCGGTTGCGAATAGAATTGGCCTTCTGGTTTTGTTTTGTATCTCTCTTTTTCTTTTGAAGGGCATATCTCTCTTTTTCTTTTGAAGGGCAACTCTGGAAAAACCTGGGCGAATTCATCAATGGCGTGTGTGTTGTATGCGAGTTGGCCGTTGGTGGGAGAATGGATTCCTACGAAGGTGCAAGTTACTCAGGATGTTGATGATGAAGGCCGCAAGATCTTTGAGGCCTTTTGCGGGATGCCTCTTTGGCCTAGGACTTCGAAGAATTTTCAGTTGATGTCAACTCTCAATCGGGATTTTGGGCTGCTTGAACTTGTGCCGAATTCGCCGTGGTTGAATTCAACAACGAGAAGAAGAAAAGAGGTACTCTACTACGGCTTTTGGTTTTGTTTTCAAATTCTCCCTTTCCTATTGGTTCATTGTCCATCAGTACCTAGAATGTTTTATTCTCTGTTAGATTTGAGGATTTTTAGGTTATTTATTGTGTTTTTGCTTGTTGTATTGTATGATTGTCTTCCGAATTAGCCTCTTAGTACGCCAAGTGGATTTTTGTTTCGTTGTGGGACAAATATGTTTTCAGGGTGTGTCGATTACTTTTTTTCGCTCGAGAATTATTGTTTTCAGAGGTAATTCAACAACTCATGAACCTGAGAGTTGGTTTGTCCCAAAA